>PVJH01034228.1:0-20841 GCA_004026705.1 Nesogale talazaci | reverse complement strand
TCTCATTGAGGGTCTTCCTCTTTTTTGCTGTCTCTCTCTTTACCCAACATAGTATCCTCCTCCAGAGACTTATCTCTTCTGAAGACATGTTCAAAATAAGTAACATGAAATATTGCCACTTTTGTGCATGGGTTTGGATTTATGGTAGGTCTGATCCCATAGGCCTCTCATAGTGTTCCATGAAGCAAATGGTAACCCCAAACCATTGCCTGGCTTTACCCCAGGGGCTTCAGGAACTGAAGTGAGTTGCACTGTGGGGAAAAAAAAGAAATATTGCCACTTTTGCATCTAAGAAACACTCGGGCCATATTTTTTCCAAGATAGATCTCTTTGCCCTTTTAACAGTTCAGGTGCTTTAAATGTTCTTCTCCAATACCAATTCAAATCAAAGATTCTTCTTAAGTCTTCTGTAGTCAATGCACAACTTTTCAAAGATTATGAGACAATGAAGGATAGATACCATGTCTTGGTTCAGGAGCAACTTAGTCCTCAAAGTAACATCTTTGTTTTTCAATACTCTAAAAAGATCTTATACAGAGTGGGGACCCAAGGCCCACCTGTAGGTAATTGGACACTCTCTCACAAGGGAGTCATGGGGAGGAGACAGGCCAGTGAGGTGCAGTGAGGTGGCAATGAAGCATACAACTTTCCTCTAGTTCCTGAAGGTTTCCTCCCTCCAACTGCCATGGTCCCAGTTCTACTTTGCAAATTCAGCTGGACAGGAGGAGGTACATTTGTGGAGATAGGAAATGGAAATGTGGAGAACCCAGGACAGATGAGCCCTTTGGGGCCAGTAGTAGGAGTGGAGCTACTGGATGAGTAGAGAAAAAGTGGGGTAGAGAGAGGGAGACAATTTCGGGGATCTACACATAGCCTCCTACCAGGAGGACAGATGTTGGTGTAGAGGGTGAGGGGAGACGTTGGTCAGTGTAAGTTATGACAATAATAATAATAATAATTTACAGAGTTTTGAAGGTTTGTGGTGGAGTGGGAAGCAAGGATAGAGGGGAAGGGATCGGAGGCTGATGTCAAGGGTTCGGGTGGAAAAGTGGAGGTTTGGAGAATGATGACAGCAGCAGGCATGCGAAGAAGCATGGCCCAATATATGTATTTATGTATTGTGAGAAACGATGTATGAGCCCCCAATAAAATGATTTTAAAAAGGGACACATATTGTATGAAGCTATTATCCTAAAAATAAAGTTTTTGTACAAAAGAAAAAAAATATCTGAAGCAGCATATTTACCTAGTGTAGTAGGTACTTTGACCTCTAGATTACTGCTCCTGCACACATTGATTGTAAATTGAAGCAAAGCAATTCCTTGACAGCTTCAATATGTTCTTCATTTATCATGATATTCCCTATTGATCTAGTTGTGAAGACTTTGGTATTATTTGCATTGAGCCAATCCATATTTAAGGTTATAATACTTGATCTTCATCAGCAAGTGCTTCAGCTTCTCCTCTCTGTCAGCAAGTTAAGTTGTGTCATCTGCATATTTCTGGATGTTAATCAGCCTATCTCTAATCCCGATGCCACATTCTTCTTCATAGAATTCAGGATCTCTTAGTATTTGCTCAACATACAGGTTGAATATGTGTGGTGAGAGGATATAAACTTAAGATATCTCTCTCCTTATTTTAAATCGTGCAGAATTTCCCTGTTATGTTCACACAAATGCCACTTGATCTATACATATGTTACTTATGAACACAATAAAATTTTCTGCAATTCCCATTTTTTCCTCAAGCTTATCCATAATCTGTTATGGTTTAACAGTATAATCAAAAACACAAGTGAACATCTTTCTTCTATTCTCTTTTATCCAAGCTTCTCTGACTTCAGTAGTGATATCCATTGTTTTATACTCTTTTTCTTAATCTACCCTGAACTGGAAATTCCTTACCAATGTACTGTTGTAATTCTTGTTGGATGGTCTTCAGCAAATTTACTAAAGTTCTCTAATGTGAACTTTCTGTTGAATCACCGTTCTTTGTAATGGTCACAAATGATTCTCTTCCAATTAGTTGGCCAAATGAATGTCTTCCAGATTATCTGGCATATGCAGGTGAGTGTTCTAGTGCTTCCTAAGCTTGTTGAAACATTTCAATGGAATATTGAATACCCAATTTCAATGGATACTCCATCAATTTCAAGAGCCTTGTCTTGGGGTAACATTTTCAGTGCAGCTTCAATTTCTTTCTTCAGCCCCTTCAGTTCTTATCTGCTATATTATCTTCATAAAGGGTGAACTGGTGACTTTTCCTTTTGGTACATGGAGTATGTATTCTTTCCATCTTCACTTTGTGCATAGTTCAATATTGTTTTTGCTTGTAGAATCTTTCAAGATTGTAAATGGAGGCTTGAATTTGTTTCTTCAGTTCTTTCAGTTTCACATATGCTGAACCTGTTCTTCCCTTTTGGTTTCTAATTCTAATTCAAATTCTAAGTCTTTTTCTTCTTTTTCTTTTTGGCAAACCTACACTACTTTACTGTGAACACAACTTCTGGGGGCACATTCTACTCCCAGAGTGGCCATGGTAAAGAGGGGTTTGGAGTCCTAGAGCAAGATGGTGAATGGACCTCTGGTCTGCTTGGGAGAAATGGGGATTGGGAATCCTGGGTCCTTGAGATAGGGGAGGAGCAGGGCTTTGGGGTACTTGAGAGAGGGGGTACTTGGGGTATAGTGGTCTGGACTCTGGGTGAGCGCTAAAGTGACCAGATTTTAACATTGGTAAAGTGGGACACCATTTGTGAGGGGGGGCGGGGCTAAAAGGGGTATATTTCCCTTCCCGTTCTCCTGCTGTTCCCGAGCTTGTTGTGCATTCTTTCCAAAAATCAGGACTTTTTGAAAACGCTATGGAACGCAGTGAAAATTTTTTAAAATCAAATCTGTCCCGCCAAAAGCGGAACACCTGCTCACTTGTGCTGGCAGCTGGGGCCACACGTGGTGGTTTCTAAATCCTTGGATTCATCAGGGAGGGGGATGAGGGGTGCTGAGGGGAGAAAGGTCCTGGCCCCTGTTGGCCCATGTTCATGAGGCCAGTGACGGCGGTCACCACAGACCTACTGAGCCAGGTGGAGAAGCAGCCAGGGGAGGGGCTGGCGATGGCTCAGGGGGTCATCTTGGGAGGAGGAGTCATCAACCGCAGTGGAGCCATCATTCGAGAAATGGGTCTGGCCAGTGCATGTGAATACCATCCGTCTGGGACAGCAGAGAGGACAGCACAAGGAACCTTGTCTGGAAGCCTGAGCTGGGAGGCTGGTGGATCTCAGAGGCAGGAGACCCGAGCTGTTCTCCCAAATAGAACTTGTCAGAGATTTACCTGTTTGGAAGCGTGTAGCACTGTACTGTCATTGACAATGTTCTGTTTGCATTCAGTAGACCTTAATTATCTGATAGTGTTTTGAAACCGTGCATAATATTTTCAGCAGCTCCTTTCTGCAAAGTAGAGAGTCTGTGTCTTTCTTCATTGCCTGTCCTTAGTCTGGAAGCTCCACTAAAACCTGTTTACTTCGAGGGATCTCCTGATATTTGGATTACCAGTGACATTGTTTCCAGCGTCACCATAAAGCCACAACAGTACCACAACAGGTTGGAATAGACCATAAGTCACTCATATGTACAGTCAGAATAAAGCTGAAGAGAATTAGAACAGCACAGAAGAGCAAACTTACAAGCTTGAGTCTAGCTCACCTGAATTTTGAGAAAATCTCAAAAACAGATTGATGCACTGGACACCAAGGACAGAACACATCAAGATCACCATTCATAAAGAAAGCAAAAGGTGTATAAATACAGGAAAGAGTGAAAAGATCCAAATGGATGTCGCAAGAGCTTCTGAAACTTGCTTTTAGTGGAAGAGTTGCTACAGCAAATTGAAGAAAGGATGAAGTCTAAGAGTTCAAGAGAACATTTCTAAGGAAAGCTCAAGGAAATAAAGCCTAATATTTTAATGAAATGTACAAAGACCTACAATTAGAAAACAAAAAGGAAGACCCTTCCTAACATATTTGAAACTGAAAGAAGCCAAGAAAAATGTAAGCCTCCAGTTATAGTCTTGAAAGATTTGAGGTACAAAAAATATATTGTATGATGTAGGACACATGAAAAAAACAATAGAAAGAATACACAGAATCACTGTATCAAATAGAACTATTCACAAATTTACCTGTCTGGAAGTGTATAACATTGTGCTCTTCAATTTAACAATATATTTTTTTAAACTGAATTTGGAGTTTTTTGTGGTATTTTAACCAAATCATTTAAAACACTTCCTTCAATTTTGACCATCTGCACTTGTCCTGAGATTGAGTGTGTATGTCTTTCAGACTTTTTTTCCCACATAATGTGAGTCAACCATAACATTATCTATCAATCAGTCCCCATGTCCTTTTACCATTTCTCTCATGAGATAAAACTGCTTAATTCAAAAAAGGAACATTTTTGCTTTGTTTTTTAGTCCTGACCTAATAGACATCCTGGGTTGGTGAAAATTAGATCTCACTCAGGCGCAGAAAATGCTTTGCTAATTTCATGAATTGCTTTATAAAAACTATAATATCAATGTTTCTGTCAAATTTGCTAACACTTTTTTTACTGTGACATGTTAACAGTTATGTTCACCATAGAAAATAATCTCTGGATCTAAATGTGACAATGTAACTTACCTGTTAAAGTTTTGTGCATAATTTAGCCTACTTAACGTTTACCAATACTTTCTTATTTGTTTACTTATTTTTAAAAATATGGACTGCTTCACGAATTTGCATGTCAACCTTGTGCAGGGACCATGCCAATCTTCTCTGTATCATTCCAATTCCAGTATATGTGCTGCTGAAGCGAGCACATTTATCAATAATTTCATGGCAGTATATATGGCAAAATATCACACTTGAGGGAGTATGCATATCATGGTGGTATACGCAATTCAATTATTGGTTTTTAAAATTAGAAATAATACTATATTTATGTCCGTTTTTGAGGTTAACAATTTGTATGAAGAGTTCATTGTGATGTCATGGTTAACAACACTTATCACTTAAAATATGCTATAAACTATCTAAAATTAATATAATATAATGAGTCACCACATGCAAGCATTCATTAGGAGAATTCAAATGGTTTTTAATAATGCACATGTGACATATGCATAGCTGTACATGGTTTAGCACCGTTCATAAGGTATAAAATGTGCAACAAGTGCCAACATTGCAATTTTGTCCCTTGATTTATTTTACTTGATTCAGAAAATCAGAGTAGTAATTTGGTGTGTGAACAACATATCATGGTTCCTCTTTTTTTAAAAATTCAGGTGTATCACTATTGACTGATTTTTTGAAAGCACCCCACTCCAAGATCAACATCAGATTGCTTGTAAATTCTTTGTTTTTTTGACTGTGATCAGTGAGGAACTCAGTTTGAGCCCGGAGGTATTTCGAACAAAGAGATGCATGCTTGTTTACTGATCTTTCAGAAGAAGGAAGAATGAATTTGTTTCAAAAGAAGACTATTACTGCCATCAATTTAGAAAGCTCAAAATATATGTGCTAAGAAAACCCATAAAATGCCATATGCTTTCACCCTTAAAATTATGATAATAAAAATGCTAATAATGTGCTTATTTCATATAATTCAGATGCCTCAATTTCCCTATATGCAAGAAGTGATTAGACAAATTTATCTTCTCTCTTGGCCAGAGGCATTGTGAGGAATTAATTTCAGAATTATTGTTCATCTTTACATAAAATTTCCTAGGATGATAGTAATAAGAATTATGTTATAAGGCAGTCTTTATCATCCAGACAGGCTGTGGTTTTGAAAATTTTTAATAGTTTAGTTTAGAAATGATTATTTATGTCAAAACTTTGTTCCAGTTTCATTTGTTAATCATCATACACTCAATGAATTAGTGGTGATTTCAAAAATTGACTTTGCTTCCTTTAAAGCAAGTTTCTTAGTGACAATAGACTTGTTTCTACTTGCAGAGTGTACAATCATCTAAACTGCAACTTCCTGCAGGGTCTAGGATATCCTGCCAAGCTCCACATGACCAAGATCATAACCGTACTACTTGCAACCAACTGCTTGTTTAATTCATATTTACCAACTCAAGATTGATCATCTCTGTTCCCTCAGAAACTTGCTGTCATTTAGCTACTGTGATTCTTTTCTAATCTCTAAAGAGGGTCATTTTGGATTTTTAAGATAAAATGATAACTGGCTACTGTTTTCTCCAGGCCATGTATTGAAAGCATGGAAAGTGAAGAAAAATTGAAGGAGCAATGGTAACTCAGAAAATTGGCTAGAAATTTATCAGACTTTAAAGTATTTGTAATAATCCAAAGATTCAAATGCAAAATACCAGGTCAAAGCAGGAAGTCAGTATAGAGTAGAACCCATAGCCAACATGCTTGTTCATAGCAGAGGCATTGGCTATGCAGATCTGAGGGTGGGCAGCCCTACCTCACACTACATTCAATCTGCTTTATGAGGCAGGCAATAAGAATGACTTCATTCTCTGTATGTTCCCATTGCTATTTCTTATTGCCTGCATCAGTTATCAAATAAATGTCCCTGCAGTGTACCAGAAGGAGGAGTGCAAAAGCAGTAGGGCTCTCCATCCTAGCACGAGGAATCAGTGATAGAAAGTGGGTGGAGCAAAGCCCTGTGGGAGTGGAGTTTATTGGATCCTTTCAGGCAACAAAAGAATTACAGGCTGCTTCAAATTGTCTAGAAAGAAATGCACTCCTCACAAACTGAAGATCAGGCAGGGTGATCAGGCCCTCTCTCCTCTCTCCAGCAGAGCTGTGCTGGAAGACTGTCTGATAGGCACCACACATTTGGCGTTAATCTAAAGCAACAGAGAAGCAAACAGACACAATGCCAGTGATGTAAGGGATCCTTGTAACTGTCACCAGGCTGTTATTTCTCAGTCTGTGCTCCATGTGTCCCCTATGCCAGCGCTGCTTGGGAACATTTTTGAATATATAAATTTTCCAGCCTCTTTCTTCCCATATTTGTCAGCTGTATTGTAATAAATACCAACCTCTCAGTTTCTACAAATATATATTCTATGATCTTAATGACTATTCTACATATGTTCTGATTCTGAGACATCAATTGAAAGACTGTTATGGTCTAGGTAATGCTGTTCTCTGGACAGAGGGCAACATCAAGAGGTATATTGGGACCACAAATTCAAAACTCATGTTTGCATGTGGCTGGGTAATGTGACATGGCTATACATTGCATTGGCTGAAGTAATATGCTACAAACTACACAATGAGTGAGAATGCCTAACCCATTTGTAAAGAAGGGAGAAAATTATGAAAATACTGAGAACAAGATGTAGATAGATCTTCAACTTCTCTCTCTTCTGCAGGCCAGTGTGGCCTCTGAATCAAGTTTGTGTAATCCTATAAGGAGACCTGGTAGTATAATGAATTATTATTCGACTGCTAACAGAAAGGTTGATGGTTCAAATTAAACAGACATTCCTTGGGAGAAAAGTGAACCCTTCTATTCCTGTAAATATTTCCAATCTTGGAAGCTTGCAGACATAGTTCTAGTGTGCCTTATAGACTCTATGAGTTGAATTTGATTTAATGCCCGGGAGCTTGGTTTGGTAAGATCATAATAATGATTATCCATTTTTTTTTTTTTTTTTTTGTGGGCATCACTGCTCTCCGGCGGTGGGAGTAGGGGGCCCAGCCCCACTGCTGGAATTGAACCTCCGTCCCAGTGGGCCGCAGTCCCGTGCACAACCACTACGCCACCGGGGCTCAGCCCCATGATTATCCATTTTTGACAATCATATAAACATGGAAATAATAAGAAGTTTAATGCTTTTTCCTATTTAATAAAATGGAAGTTATATTCTGTAAGTAGCGGAAAACATTTTGGTAAAAATATATATTAGAGAAAGATGTTTGAAATATCTCCTTTGTGTTGTAACATTAAAATATTAAATGAAAATTCTTTAAAATTGGATAAATGATAAAACACAGATAACATACTGACATTAATACAGAGCAAATTATGAAATAATCAGAGTGAAATGAGACATGAAGAAACAAGTATTTACTATCAAATATTTAAGCTGAACTGGGAGCACTGAAGAGCATAATTGATAATGCAAAGTTTCAAATCTATAATGCAGAGGATAATCTTTCAATATAGAGAAATATAATAAAAGAGATTAAATGGTTAAAGCTAAAAATAACAAATATGTAATAATGATAATGGAATTTTAAAAAGGACTGGCATTTCATAAATTATAAACCAGAAGTACAGTAGAAGCAATGATAAAATATAAATGACACTTTCTGGAGACTTGCAAATGGGTCCTAGATTACATATCTAAGGGGTACAGTGAATATCAAATTGATTATTAAAATGAGGTAAATTCAGGGTACACATAATAGTGAAATCTTGGAATTTGAAAGAAATACTTTGAAACTATCCAAAGAAAACTAGTTTAATTTCTAAGTTTAATGAATCAGTCTTGGCACAAATTTCTGCCATTATTGTTGACATTAGTTTAGCAAAGCTTATGGCTCTTTAAGGAAACTATGTTATGTTCTCAGATTACAGTATTTAATGAATTACTTTTCCTTATATAAGGACAATAAACATCATTCTTATATTTGAAGTAGAGGAAATGTTAAAAATCAATATTAATAGTCACACTTATTATATATACAAAAGTTTTCTCATATGTAGAAATAATACATTTTACAAAGGATATAATAAGAGATAATAGTTAATGAGGTCTAAATAAATATAGACTAGTCTTCACTTTTTCTAAAATATAATATTGGAAGCAACTAAAATACTTAATATTATATAAATAGATTCAGACAATAGGGAACATACAGATGATATGAACTTATAAAGCATAGTTTTCAAAGATAATATAAATGATTATTATTGATTGCATAAGAAAAATATATTCAACTGTTAAATGTTAAAGCTTTACCTGATGTTGTAGCATAATTTTGCACAGCAATCATAAAGTCAAAATACAAACAACAGAAAAACTAACAAACAAAATAATTGCAGGCATCAATGATGCTCAATGTCGTCCCTTTAACAGTGAACATATTTGTCGCCAGATGTTAGCATCTATTGCGACCCTTGAGGAATTTACAACTGAAAATATAAAGGCTCCTTGAATAAATGCTTGGTATTAAGACTGGGGCAGAAAATGTACAAGAAGAGCTTAGAGTATCTATAGTAATAAACTGTTAACATCCCCGTCTTCACACTAAAATTAAAAGAAAATGTCAAAACATTCTTTCAGTGGGATTTTGATTCATAATGATCCTGTATAGAGTTTCTGATACTGTAAATCTTTTTTTATGATACTGTAAATCTTATAGGAGCATATTGTCTCATCCTTCTGAACCACTTACCTTGTGATTATTAGGCCATGGTTTACCTAACTGCAGGAGTGCTTAGTGACACAGAGTATGGAAGCATTAAAATGTGGATGCACACACAGATAGGCAGAAGCACAGAAAGATGAAGGTCTGCCAGAAAGAGGAAACAACTGAAATAGCCAGCCGTGACTAAAGCAGAAACAATTTGAGCAATAAATTAAAGTTATATTATAAACTGAAAAATGGAGTGGATACAAACTTGTGCAGAAGAATTCCAAATATTATGTAGTGCTTGTATCATCAACAAAATGAGGTTTGACTTCCCACTTCTTGACTGTACATGTACAAATCCATAGCTTATTTATTCCAAAGAGTACACATGGAAAGAGACATTTTAGAGTGGGAAATCTGACAAATGTCATCTAATCAAGGTGGTCAAGTTCAACACCAAAAATGATGTTATATTAATAGTAATGAAAATACTAAAAGGTGAAAGATTTATGTTATTTGAAGAGAAACCAGAGTAAAGTGGTGAAAATGGTACTGTATCTCTCTGAACTTCTATCTGAAACTCTTAGCTACAATTTATGAGAATAACATCACACAAATATCAAGTAAAGGGTATTCTAAAAATATCTGATTCACAGTCTTCTAAATTTAAAGATCATCAAAAACAACTGCAGATTGTGAAACTGTACAGTATACTTAAGAGTCATGAGCACCAAATATATATAATGTGCTATCCTGCATAGAACCATGAAACAGATAAGAAGACAGCATGCAAACATATAGTTAAAAGACCTACATTTAAAAAGTGGACTTTAGTTAGTAATAATATATCAAAATTGGTTCATCAATAGCACCAAATTTTATGGAGTAAATTATGTCTCCCGAAATATGTGCTGTGAGTGCTAAACCCCATATTGACTGCCATCGAGTCCATGATGGCTCACAGTGACCTGCTGTGGCTGTCTGAGACTCAACTGTCCACAGGAGTGAAAAACCCAGCTTGCCCCTGCAGAGTTGCTGGTGGCTTCACACTGAATAACAGCCAACTCTTAACCGCTACACCACCAGATCGCCATCGCTCCTATACATGTGTATATGAGTCTGCCTGAGACTATCTTCGATTCTTATGTTACTAATGTTTCATCATTGTACAGTATATTTTAAACCAAACACTTTGGAGAAAAAAAAGGGATGTTTAGTCATGGGAAAAAGTGAGGGCACACTGGGGGAGATGTAAGCTATGTGGAACTCACCAAAGAAACCAGGAGCAGGACTGAAATGAGAAAATGTTACTGCTCAAAGGCCAAGGCCCAGAACATCTTCCCTGAAGAAGACTGTAGCATTTGAACTTCAAACATATACATTGTGAAAAAATAAATCTAAGTTCATGGAAATACCCAAATGTTGTATTTCTGTTATAGCAGCACTAAGAAATCAAGCTCTAATCTATCATACTAATTTAATAATAGTGTTAATTGAAACTTTCTTTTTTTTGTGGGGGGGGAGGGGGCATCACTGCCTCTGGTGGTCATGGGTGCTACCCTCTGCTGCTCCTGAGAGCCACCTCTGGATTTGAACCACCAAACCCGTGGGCCACAGTCCCATACTCAACCACTTACGCCACCGGGGCTCAGCCCGAAACTTTTTTTTTATTTCCATAATTAATCTAAATACATTCTGAAAAATAAAGCACAGTGAAATTTATAGGACCATTCATTGACTTTAAAATTATGTGAATTTTATCATTGAAAGTTTATTAATTTTGCTAATTAGAGAAGATATTAAAACTTATTTATAAATAAAATTATTGTGGAGATATAATGTGGATTGATCTTCCCAACAGTTTTATTGGCATATCATGCAACTCAATACTTAAGTCATGTCAAGAAGAGTGGTGCATTCATCATCACACCAATTTTAGAAGAATTTCTTAATTCTTGTACTCATTATTATTAGCTCCCCATTTCCTCCAGCCTCCTATTCATACACCAAAGAACCATTAACCCAGGATATAACCCAGGACGATATTCTCACTCAGAACAGTCAATGCACAGAGGACTATCTGGCTGGAACTATGAAACATGGCATTCCTCATTGATCCAAGGCCCTAAGGGGGCCACAATGGGGAACCAGGGTCAGGCATGTCCCTTTTATGACCAACCACACCATGGCAAAACATTGAGTGTATGGAGTTCCTGAGGGAGTGCAAAGGATATACTTTGGGGCTAGGGTGTGGCACACCATCTGATTGAACCAGAGGACACTCCTGGAAGTCAAAAGACAGACCTTGAACTATTCACAGGTTTTTATTTTGTTATTATTTTTATTTTTTTAACTTATTTATGGATATAGTGTTTGGACATTGTGGGTTATTTTTTGTTATCATTGTTTTATTTTCTTTGGTCTCTTCATCTTAAGATACCTTGAATTTTTTTGTACATATTGTTATCTCTGCAGGTCTATCTAGATAAGATAGACTGGATGAGCAATCTGAAGGAGAAAACAAAGGGGCAGATGGTTCTGAGGGGAACATGTGAGATGGGGAAGAGGGGGAAAGGAGGTGGTGTTGACCAACCCAGGGATAAGGGAACAAGTGACTCAAAATCAGTGACAAGCTAGGTCTGAGAGGCCCAATAGGGATTGATCAAGAGTAATGTAACAGACAGAAAATACTGAAACTCAAATGGAAGCTGAGCATGATAGTGGGACAAGAGGAAAGTAAAAGGAAATGGAGGAAAGAACTGGGAGGTAAAAGGAATTTATAGAGGTCAAAATGTGGGCATATACATAGGTGAATATATTTATATATTATGATGGGGAAATAGATCTACATGCATATACTTATAGGGTTAGTATTAAGAGAGAAGATGGGCATTGGACATCCATTCAAGTACTTCTTCAAAGTAAGAACACTTTGTTCTATTAAATTGATATTCCATGATGCTCATCTTTCCAACACAATCACTGTAGACAAATGTGTGCATAAGCAAATGTGGTGAAGTAAGCGTATAGTGCCCAGCTATCAAAAGATGTAGCCTCTGGAATCCTAAAGGCTTGAGAGTAAACAAGTGGCCATCCAGCTCAGGAGCTGTAAAGCCCACTTGGAAAAAGCACACCAGTCTGTGGAACCACAAGTGACAAAGGCATCAGGTAGCAGGCATCAAAGAACTAAACATCATATCATTATAAATAAAGAGGAGTACTTATTGGAGACCAAAAGCCCATAAATAGGTGAAGCAACTTATTTAGGTTAGTGTGAAATTCACCCGTAATAGGGGAAGAGGGGTCGCAGGGAGGAGGTGAGCCAGTCAAGGTAAAGTGTAGTAACAATGAAACATGCAACCGTCCTCTAGTTCTTAAATGTTTCCTCCCATCCACTATCATGATTCCAATTCTACCTTACAAATCTATCTAGACCAAGGGATGTACACTGGAGCCAGAAACATGGGCGATTCAGGACAGATGAGCCCTTCAGGACCAGAGGTGAGAGTGGCTATAATAGGAGGGTAGAAGAAAGGTGGAGTTGAAAGGGGGAACCAATTACTAGGGTCTACATATAACCTCAACCCTGGGATATGGACAACAGGAAAGTGGATGAAGGCACACATCACACAGTGGATGATATGACAAAATAATTATAATTTGTAAATTATTTAGGGTTCATTGGGGAGGAGGAGTGGGTAAAGAGGGGAAATATAGGGATCTGATACCGGGGGTGTAAGTAGAAGGAGAGTGTTTTGAGAATGATGATGGCAACAAATGTGAAAATGTGGTCTCCATCTAATTGATGTATGTATTGATCATGATAAGAGTTGTATGAGCCCCCAATAAAGTGATGTAATAGGAAAAATAGACAAAAAGTTAGGTCAAATTATAAGATATTACTTGTACCATAAATGATGTTGCCATCATCTCTGAAAGCAGTTATTCATATTCAAAAACCTCAACTATGAGCAGAAAGAAATCACTGGAGAATGAATTAATATATGTACATGACAAGTATATTTTGGGCTTCCAATATCATCCATAGCTCTCTGCAAACCAGGTGTTTATAATTGAACCTCTGATACCCAGAATGGATTGATGAAAGCAGTGATTTTCAACCTTTGGGTAATTACCCCTTTGGGACTCAAACAACAGTTTTACTACTGTCACTCTATTCATAATAGTAGCAAGATTACAGTTATGGAGTACCAATGAAAATAATTTATGTTTGGGTGTTATCAGAACATGAGGACCTGTATGAAAGACTCATGGCATTTGAAAGGTTCAGAATCACTGGATTAAAGCAAAGGAAATAATACATGATTGCAGGTTTTTAACTTCGGGGTAGATAGAATAACAAAGACCTTTGAACTTATGCTCTACACAAATAGATTCTTGTCACAAAACAATCTCATTAAAAATAAAGGCTTTTACGTCTACTTTGATTAACAAACTAAACTGTATGAAAAAAATCCCTTGCCACATCTGTCTTTGAAATTAGTTTATTTCAATCCCAAGAATTAAATAATTTTAAATATGCTATTTGATATTTAATATATGCAATTTCTATTAAATTTGGGTTGGCAATTTTTGTTCACATTTCTTTGATAAGTAAGGTGACCTTGGAATTTTATTTAAATAGAATAGCAAGAATTTTTTTTTCCCGGCCTTGTTGGTGCCTGTGGCTGTCCACTCTGCCTTTGCTAGGTGTGGGTATGTGTGGAGAAAAGAGATCACACATACCGACCCCATAGGCATCCTCCAGCAGCCTCCAAGTCCAAGGTGGAGCTACCACAGCCTTGTTCTTGGGTGGCAGGTGTCCTGTTAACTCAACAGCCCAGGGAGACAGGACAGAAATGCCCAGTGGGTTTGCTAACCTCCACTCTGCAATCGTCACAATTTAACTCTGTTTTCTGACATCAAGTATTGATAGTGCTACCAAAATTGAATTAATTAATGTTCTATAATATACATCTCTAGTTTCTGATATACATTGCAATGGTTTCATGAACCCATAGATCAAATCCACGATGAAAGGGCGTTTTGGGGAAGTTGCCAATTTGTAAAGCCAGAGAGAAAATTTTAGGTTAGCTGCTTACCAGGAGAGGTTGCAAAGTTTCAGGTATGCCAGTAAATTCCCACTGCCATTTCTCTGTCAGCTTGTCGTACTGTGGTGGCAGGTATGCTGCTCCCAAGTTGGAAGTTATTTCTCTGGCATTTCAAATGAAGGCCTAACCTGATGCTCAAAGCTATGTTACTGATATGTCAAGCTGAAGGTCTAAAGAATGGCAGGACAAGGTCAGAGAAAGTGCAAGAGTGTGGGCTGGACTGAAGAGGAATTGAAGTCTTGGAGTAGAGTTGACCTTTATGATGTGAGTTGGTAATGCCTGTGGCATTGCGTCTTCATTTGCTGACGGGCTTGAGTCAAGATCAGAAGAAACAGCTGAAAAATCTGCTCATGATCAGAACTTGGAATGTGTGAAAAATGATTTTAGAAAAATCTGACAGTTGTTTAAATTGAAATAGAATATACAGAGATGAATAGCTCAGGTATCAGTGTGCTGAAATGCACTGGCATTGGTCCTTCTGAATCAAAAATATCTTATAATTTACTATGCCAGGAATAGCAAAATCAAGAGAAATAAAGTGGCCTTCATTGCCCCAAAGGACATTGAAAAATCAATCATGAAGTACAATATTTCCTTTGATAAGATTATATCTATGGGTCATCAAGGAAATTCTATTACTATCATTATTATTCAAATATTTGTACCAATCACAGTGGTTATTAATTAAAAAATTGAAGAATTCTACCAATGATATCAGTTGTAATTGATCAAACATGCAATCAAAATGCATTGATAATTACTGGTGTTTTAAATGTGTACGTTGCAAACCAAAAGGAAGATATGATAGTTAGTACACTTCATTATAGGAAGAGTATTGAAGATTTCATGATGAAATTTTTTAATACCAATGACTTGTACCTAGAAAGTATCTCTTTTTCAACAGCATAAACACAACTGTACACATGGATTTCCTCAGATGGAATAAACAGAAATCAAATTTATCACTACAATTATGACTGGGAAAGTCACAATTGATAAGCTCAATATCAGTTGTTAAACCAGGTCTGGGGCGAACTGTGGGAGAGACAACACTTTGGCCATATATAAGTTCAGGACAAAGGTACAGAAATTTCATAGAAGACATCTGTTTGAATTGATCAAGTATGTAATCAAAATGCATTGATGCCAATGTAAATATTATAATAGAACATGAAAAGATAGAAAACCCAAAAGAACACAACCAGCACGTCTGAAACTGAAGAACTCTAGAAAAAATACAAGGCTTGAGCTGTAAGAGCAACAAATTCTATGGACAAAATATTGAGTTATACAGGAATCATCAGAAGAGGATGGGAACATACAGTCAGTGTAGCTAAAAGAACTACTCAACATTGCATCATTTTAGTAAGTAGCCTATCAGCGAGAACCAATGATGCTAAAGGAAGAAGTTTGAGCTATATTGAAGGCACTAGTCAAAAACAAAGAACAAAGCTAATTGATACATTATCTGTGAACACATTTCTACAACCTAATGAGCCTAAGGAAGCACTTACTGATCTGTGCCAGGAAATTTGGAAGAAAATATATGTATCCACTCCAAAGAAAGGCGGTGCAAGAAAATGTTCAAATAATGGAACAATATCATTGACATAACATTCAAGTTAAGCTTTGCTAAAGATCATCTGACATTTGCAGCAATATATTGACAGGGAGCTATCAGAGGTCCAGGTCAGATCTAGAGAAGGATGTGAACCGCTGCTGTGAGATGAATCTTGGCTCAAAGCAGAGAATACCAGAAATATCTTTACTTGTACTTTATTGACCATGTGAGGGCATTTGACAGTGCTGATCATAAAAACTATGAATAACTTTGAGAAGATTGGGAATTCCAGAATACTTCATTTTGCTTCTTGAGAATTTGTGAATGGATAATGAGGCAGATGTGTGTACAGATGCAGGTTCAAAATCAGGAAAGGTGTATGTCAGGATTGTATTCTCTTACTACATTTATTCTATATGAAGATTGAAAAAAATCACCAGAGAAGTGGGATTATATCAAGAAGAATGCAACATTAGGATTGGAGGAAAGCTTATTAATATACAACCAGTGATATGAAGATGACATAACCTTGCTTGCTGAAATTTAACAGGGCTTGAGGCACTAACTGATGAAAATAAAGATATCAGCCTTAGTATGGGATATAACTGCATGAAAAGAAGACAAACACCATCACAACTCAATCAATAGGTAGCCCCATGATAGATATAGAAAAGCCTGAAGTTGTCAAGGATTTAACACACTTTGATCACATAGTCAGGAGAGACCAGTCCCTGGACAAGGACACTATTTTTGTTAGTGAAGAGGGTCAGGGTAAAAAGATAAAAGCACTCCAGGAGATCGACTGCCATTGTTGCTGTGACAATGGGCTTAATCATAGCAAAGATTGTGAGGATGATGCAGTACTTGGCAGTGTCAATGGTCTAGACTGTAATAGACATCACCTAAGACCTACAACAATAATACATGTCTTTATGGACATGTACTCTGCAGGAAGCCTTAACCCCAAGGAATTCAGCTCCAGTTCTGGGGGTCAGCAAATCGATAACGCTGATTTAAGTGGGCAGAAGCAACCCACTTAGCATCATCACAAAGGCACTCACCTCCACATCTTTGAGGCTGTAAGTCTAACTTCCCAATCAACTTCACTAGAGACACCCTACTCCACAACTAGTCACCTGCCAAACTAGCACCAGTCTATTTGTCCAGTGGTTTGTGAAGTCCTTTATTCTGTTTCCTGTCTGGCTCCTAGTTCTGCTGCTGTGCTGATGGTTTACCTGTCAGCTGGATCTAGGAGTTGACTGAGCAGGGATCTCTGATCCAGAGGACATGTTCCACTCCTGCCTCTGACTGGTAGCAAGATCCCTCCTCTTGCTATGCAGACAGCTCAATTTTATTCAAAGCAGAATGGCACTTTTGAGAATCCTGTTCACATTGACCAACTTGGAAGCATGATACCACCAGGGGCTTCACAATATCGCTCCTTAAGATTCTTAAGGAGCCTTAATTATAAGAAAGTACTCTCAGAACTTTCTGAGCTGATTTTAAGTTATTGAGTCCAAATGAGCCCCTGAGAAATCGCTGCTCAGATCGGAACTTTCTTTTAAAGGCAGTCTACAGTGACAAAGACAAACGTGTATGACTGAAAAAGCTTGTTTGCAACCATTCACTAATCTCAGAGACATGTGTGAGCACATTTTATTAGGAGTAAATCCATGTACATGTAATGGAGAATTTTAAAGTCAATGCAGCTTGATTTACCTTCAAATCTAAGTTAAAAACTTTCAATGTTTAGTGAAAAATGTTACTTAATATTTTGATGATCACTTAAGCTGCACTGATCATTCAAATTTGCTTGTCTGATGTTGTGTGTATGTCTTAAAAATTATGGTATATGTTTGAACTCATTTCCTTTATTTCCAAAATTTATCTCTTTAGCCAAATGATTCAAGAAAAAAGTTTTTCCATATCCTGGAGAATGCCACATGTGTTTTGGTTTTTTTTTTGCTTAAATATTCAAGATGGCCTTAATCTGATTCTGCTCCCTAAGACTTGAACTTAGAGATTTTAGTCTCAGGTTGACCACCTGCTGTGGTGCCAACATGTCTCACTGAAGCAGTAGATATTAAATCTCATTCCATGGCTCTACCATCTGTCTAAATCAGGGATCCTCTAACTATGGCCCACAGTCCACATGTGTCCTGCCAAGGACATTTATCCTGCCCGCCATGTGCTTTTGTCCCCACTGCTGTCCTGTCCAGCAGTCAACTTATCCGGGACCTGCAGTGAATTTGTTCATAGTTGTTTTTTTTATTTTTTTTATTTTTTAACTATGTCTGGTTCTCCAATGGTGTGAGGGACAGTGAGCTGGCCCCCTGTTTAAAAAGTTTGAGGACTCCTTGTCTAAATTGTTGTTTGGGATAATTTAACCCCATACTTCAATACTATTTCTAAAAAAATTTCAAGTAAATATAGACGCAAGTAAGTACACATTGATTTTTTTGTCTTGAAATTACTTTATTTTTAAAATATAAATGTGTTTATACTTTTAAAATAACATTTCTTCTGTTTTAAAATTCTAAAGCATGCAAGTTAATGGCATTAATTTCATTGACCTTGTGAAACCATTTTTTCACTCACTGCCTTGGAGTGGACGCTAACTCAAAGGGGCCCTCTAGGATAGGGTATAACTGCCCCAGTGGGTTTCTGAGATCATAACTTTTTAAAAATCTGACTAATTGGGAATCAATACATATATAATTTCATAGATTAGTCGTATATTGAACAATTTCTACTACAATCAATTTGCAAAATAAAAAAAATGTCATTTAAACAAATGGTGCTAAACATTCATATGCAAAGAGAAAAAAAAGAAAAAATCAAGTTTGGTTTTATATTTTGTAAAAACTAATTGAATCTGAATAGCAAACTGAAATGTGAGTAGCAGATGTATGAAAATTGCTTTAAAATAACATAGAAGAAAACCTACGTGTGGGCTGAGCCCCGGTGGCGTAGTGATTGTGCGCGGGACTGCGGCCCACTGGGACGGAGGTTCAATTCCAGCAGTGGGGCTGGGCCTCCTACTCCCACCACTGGAGAGCAGTGATGCCCACAAAAAAAAAAAAAAAAAAAAGAAAACCTACGTGATCTTGGATTTAGGAATACATTTTTAGACACACTATAAAAATGTGATCTAGGAAAAAAGATTGGATTTCATTAAAATTAAAATAATATGCTTTGTGCAAGATGGTTTAAAGAATGAAGAGGCACATCTTAATTTGTGAGAACTAAAGATGTCTCTATCTGCAAAATATATCTCTATAAAGAAATTTTATGTAAAGTACACAATGATCTTTGAAAACTCAACAAGAAGCATCCAAAAATCCAATTATTAAATGGGAAAAGGATCTGACTGGACACTTCATCAAGGAAAATATATAGAGGTAAATATGCATATGAATAAATATTAAGTATTATATAGAATGAGATAATTTTCAATATAGTCAATATGGTTTTTCTAGACACCTGGTATAGTGCCTGAAGGTGAGCTCCTTAGTTTGGAAGTTATTCCTAGTATGACTGGAGAAAAGTTGTATCTTCACGAGTGGACCACTTTTATGATATGGATGAAGCACAATTTTCTGGATTTTTATTAGCTGACTGGGCATTACTCAAAATGGAAAGAGACTACTACTATTACCAATTCATCACTGGGAAATGGATTGTGTGAATAGCAAATCTAGGACTATTGGAAATCCCCAGAACTAGAATAGAATGCATAAATATTGTAGTCCAGGCATTTCTATTAGTGAGTCAAAATGAACTTGCATTAGTCATTTTGACTTGGACTTTCAGAAGGTTTGCTATGATACCCTGACAAATGCAAGAGTAATGGAATCCCATTCATCATCGAAAAGAACAACACAGGTACAGTGCTGCCTTTGATGTGATACTATTTTCTTGTCTATGTGTGAAAGGTGATTTAATAAAACTATTATTCAAATTTTTGCACCATACAATAAAGCTAGGAATGAGGAAATTGAAAAATTCTTCAAAACTACTTCAGTCAAAAATGAATCAAATGTAATCAAGATGTATTTATAATTACTGATGACTGAAATGTGAATGTTGGACACAAAGGAGGAGAATAAGTACTTAGAAAATATGATTTGGGGGGGGGACTCTGGGAAGATGGCCGCCAGATAAGAAGCCCACGCCCGGAGCTCCTGGAGATCGGTGAGTGGGGGTGACAAGGGGAAGGGTAGGGCTCTCAAATTGGGTTTTGTGACTCCAGGAAAGCTCAGAGCCCTCCTCTGAACCAGGAGCAGGCGCGACCCGCACGCCCGCGCTCCCCACGGACGCAGGCACAGACGCCTCCTGCACAGACGCTGCGGGTTCTTTGTGCCGGCGGGATCCAGGGCGCCTCTCTGCGACCCTGAGATCTGGGACCTGCAGTTAACCAGCGCCGGCCGGCAATCGCAGACCAGTCCTCCCCACCCCAAGGTGCCTAGGGGACACTCCACGCAGACCCACACCTCTCGCTCCCCACCCCCAGGGACTCCTGTGTCCCCAGCACAACGGAGGGCCAGCCCCTCCCCCACCTCGGAGGCCCCCGCCCAGTTGCACCTTAAGGGCACCACCACTGCTCAGGATAAGACCAAGCCATCCCCTAAACCTAAGCCTGCCCACCTGGGCCACACTTTCTAACAGGAGCAGAAGGAACGCCCGCACTCCCCACAGTCGCTGGCGCTCCTCACAGACGCTGCTGTTCAGGGCGCCTTCCCCAAACCCTGCGACAGAGAGGCCTGGTTTACATTGTCTACTGGGTAAACAGT
>PVJH01034227.1:0-20837 GCA_004026705.1 Nesogale talazaci | reverse complement strand
TCTGTAAGTGCCCTTTGCCTTCTAGCTCTTTCCTCTATTTCCTTCCATCTCCCTCCCGTCCCACCATCATGTTCCACCTTCATTGGCATTTCATTGTTTTCTCATAGATTCATTGTCCTTACTTAATCCTGACCAGACCTCCCACACCCTCCTTTCCATCGATTCCCGACCACTTGTTGCTCCCCCAACCCGTCCATGTGTTTGTCCTCCCCATCCTTCTCCTCTCCTCTCTCGTGCCCCCAGGAATCATTTGCCCAGTCCTTTCTGTGGCGCAATGGGTCTTCAGAAGGATGTATTCCTCTGAGCATCATGTGTCTGCATGGAGCTTGGACCAGGTCTCTTTCTCTTCCTCCCTTCTTGTCTTTGTCCCTGTGGGTGTGGGATGCTGGCCCCTCCCCCACCCTGTTCTCTGCCACACCCACTACTAGAGATGGAGTCCATCTGACTCGGGTTGTGTCGGCTCTATAGCTCTCTTTTCTCGCATCCTTCTGTGTGTCCACATTGTCTTCATGGTTGGGTGCTTCATGGTAAGAACTGCTCACCCACTCCGGTTTCTGTGGAGACAAGACCCATACTCCCTCCCTGGGTGGATTAGTGCCCCATTCCCTCAGTTATCCTATCACTTTTGAACTCCCTTTTAACTCCACTCCCCCCCACTCTCATCCTTCCCCCATTACTGTGTTGCATCAAACATGTATCTCCCTGGGTTTGGTCCTCCCTCCTCCCCTTACCCTATCTCTTGGGCCAGCTAATATGGCATATAGGAGTCTTCTCTTTTATACTCACCATACTGTTTCTACTTACCTCAGGGGACCCATGCCATACTTATCCTTTTGTGATTGACTGACTTCTCTTAGCATAATTTCCTCCAGTTCTTCCCATGCAGAGATGTGTTTCATGTGCTCGTATGAGCTTTTGAGTGAGGCATGGTACTCCATTGTGTGTATGTGCCAGAGTTTGTTGATCCATTCATCGACTGATGGAAATTTAGGTTGCTTCCAACTCTTTGCAATTGTGAATTGTGCTGCAATCAACATTGGCGTGCATACCACTGACTGTGATTTATTGCTTGCCTCTTCTGGATATATTCCCAATAGTGGGATAGCTGGATCATAGGGTAGCTCAACTTCCATTTTCCTTAAGTATCGCCAGACTGCTTTCCATAGTGGCTTTCCATCATGTACTGGCTTCCATTTTGTCTGATGATTAATCAGCTGTTTCCTTATGATAAATCTAAGACATGTTATAGGCCTTTTACCAATTTAATTTTAGGGTCAAAACTAGAGTGAGCCAACTCAAGGTGCAAAATTAGAGACTTTTAATCTCAGATTGTGTCACCTTAAGTTTTGTTTTCTAAGCACTTCACTTGTGTCACCCCAGTTCTGCTTCTCTCTGTCTCTCTCTGTCTCTCTCTCTCTCTTTATATATATATATATATATATATATATATATATATATATATATATATATGCAGTTCACTAATGTGCTTTAAAATAATTAAAGACATAAATTTAAGGCACTTGTTCTTAGTATCAATGACTTCTGTGTCACAGTCTGGTCAATTCTTATATGTTCTTTAACCTAATTCATCACTTCCTCCTTCTTGAAACTCTACTCAAACTCTACCTTTCTGCAAAGTAGTATCCTTTGATGTTTCCTCTATCTTCTGTTAAAGGTTTTTCTTTTAAATCTCCTTTAGTTATATCTCCTCATTTTATACCCTACTTGAGAGCATGAAGATTCAGTCCTAAGATTTCTTGTCTTTGTCAGCTATGTTAATTCTTCCATGAATAAGCTAATTTGGTTTCAGGACTATAATGATCATTTCTATGGTCAGAGATTTCAAATTCACTCCAGTATAATCTACAAGGGAGGTTGGGGAAAAAAAAAGTTCTAAAATTGATTGAGGTGATGATTGTCCAACACTTCTTGATATGATTGTACTATTAATTTTATGGCATTTAGGTTATGTCTTAATAAAACTTTATAAAATGAATGATTAAATAAGATTAAGTGGTCTTCTACAGCATATTTACCCAATACAATGCATCTTTTGATCTCTTGACTCATGGTTCAATGAGCATTGGTGGTGGATTCAAGTAAGGCCAAGTCTTTAACAACTTCAACTTTTTCTCCATTTATCATGATGCCACCTAAAGATACATTTGTGAGGATTTTGGTCTTCCTTAGAGGCTGCAATCCTTGATTTTCATCAGACTGTGCTTCAAGTTCTCTTCACTTTCAGAAGCAAGGTGGTATTATCGGCATGTTACAGATTGTAAGCAATTATTGCACCAATCTTGAGGCACGTTCTTCTTCATATAATCCAGCTTCTTTGATCACCTGTTCAGTGTACTAATGGAATAAGGATGGTTAGAAGATATCACCCTGAGGCACACCTTTCTTGATTTTAAACCATGCAACATTCCGTTGTTCTGTGAACTCAACTCCCTCTTGAGACATTATTATATGTTCCATAGGTGTTAGGGAATTCCCATTCTTCTTGTGGCTCTCCACAGGTTAGTAAGGTCCGCATAGTTGAATGACTGCATAGCCAAAGAAGCACAAGTAGACGTATTCCTAATATTTTCTGCTTTTAGCCAAGATCCAACTCAGACCAGAAATAAAATTCATTGTTCCACATCCTCTTCTGAATCTGACCTGAATTTCTGTCAGCTCTCTGTCAATGTACTGCAACTGATGTTGGATGGCCTTCAGCAAAATTTTACACATGTGTGATATCAATGACATTGTTCTAATTTGAGCATTCTGTCAGGTTACTTTTATTTGGAATTAGTATAAATATAGACTTCTTCTAGTTTGCTGGTCAAATTGCTGTTTTCCAAATTTCTTGGCATAGATCAGAAAGTTCTTCCAGTGCTTCATCAGCTTGATAAAACATTTCAGTTGGTGCTCCTTCACTTCCTGCAACCTTGCTTTTGGCTCATTATTTCAGTACAGCTTGAATTTCTTCCTTCAGTATTATTGGTTCTTTGTCATATGCTGCCTCCTAAAATGATAGAAGGTCAATTAGTTCATTTTGGTATAGTGACTCTGTTTATTCATTTCACCTTCTTTTGATGCTTATTGCATCATTCAAAAAATTCAATATTTCGTCCACAGAATCTTTCAATATGACAAGATTTTTTTTCATGAGTTCTTTCACTTTAAGATACCACAGGCATATTTTATGTTGGTTTTCTAATGCCAGGGCTGCGCACATTTCATTATCACATTTACTTTTCCTTCTTGATCTGCCCTTTGAAATTTTGTTCAGTATTTTGACTTCATCATTTCTGTCATTTGCCTTTGCTACTGTATGATGAAGAGGAAGTTTCAAAGTCTCTTCTGACACCAACTTTGATCTTTACTTTCTTTCCTGTCCTTTTAATGACTTTTACTTTTTATGTGAATGATGTTCTTGATGCCCTGTCACAGCTCATCAAATCTTCTGTCATTAGTGTTCAAAGCATCAACTCTGTTCTTTAGATTCTTGATAGACTGAAGATCCTATTTCATCTCCTGTGGACTTGTAATTTTTTTGAGCTTCAACCTGAACTTATATATGAACCATTTGAAATCCATTCCATCGTCAGCCCTAGCCTGGTTTTAGCTACTAATAATATTGAGCTTCTTCACTGTCTCTTCCCACTGATAAGGCCAATTTGATTTTTGTCTTTTCCATCTGGAGAAGTCCATGTGCATAGTCACAGTTGTATTGTTGAAAAAGGCTTTTGCTATGTGCAGGTAGGTGGTCTTGCAAAATTCTATCATGCGATCTCCAGTTTCATTTCTATCACCAACTCCCTATTTTCTAACTCCTGATATTTCCTATTTGTTAGCAACTTTTGCCTTTTCATCTCCCTTAATTATCAATGCATTTTGATTGCGTGCTTGATCAATTTCAGATGGAATATATTAGTAGAACTCCTCAATTTCTTCCTCGCTAGATTTTTGGATTGGTTTGTAAATTTGGAGAATAGTTGTATTGATTGGACTTCCTTGAAGGTGGATAGGTATAATCCTATCACAGACTGCATTGTATTTCAAAATCGATCTTGAACTGTCCTTTTTGACTATGAACTCAATGCTATACCTCTTGATTGTGTCACTCCCTACATGACTTTTTAAAATGCTTTTCTGATTTTAACTGACTAATAGCGATCCATTCACATCACTAGCACCTAGAAGACTATCGTTTTGTGTCACTTTTGACAGCTTCCATTTTTCTGGATTCCTACTTTGAGCATTCCACGCTCTGATTATTGGATTTTTGTAGCTGTTTCCTCTCATTTTGATTTGTGCCCCACCAGCAAATGGACATCCAAAAGGCTCCATTGCCACAGGCTTTACTCCATTACCAACACCCTGGTGGACTCAACTTTGAGGAAGCAGCTTCTCTGCAGTCACATTTAGTGGCTTCCAACTGGAAGACACGATGCAATGCCTCTGACAGTTTTCTGCTTCCCTTCATTCAGCCTTCTGTATCATCTCGCAATATTTTGAAGCTACACATAATATTTTCAGTAACTACATTCTCCATTCTCAGAAGTAGGCAGCTGAGTCTTTCTTCATAGCTTGTTCTTAGGCTGGAAGTTCCATTGAAACCTGTTCACTTTGGGTGACCCGGCTGACATTTCAGTGACATAACTTTGAGCATCACAGCAACACAATTCATCATAGACTGACAAACTGGGATGGATATCATAGATTTAATAGAAAATTATGAAGGATATGGTATGATCTACTTATATTTTTAAAGGATTAATATAGGAGTTAATCTGGAAACAGGGCTGTGATGACAGAGGAATAAAATTCTAGAACGACACTCAAAAGTCCACTTGGGAGACTATTGCAGTAATGGATGAGAAGCAGAGATGATTGCAATAGTCTCCCAACTTGATTTTTCTGTGTCTGTCTGTCAAATTTTTTCCCTTTCATCCCAGCCTATTTCTAGAATAACTCCTGTATTGATCCTTTAAAAATGTAAGTAGATCATGACATTTCCTGTTCTTCATCCTCCATTAAAACGCACATTCAGTGAGTTTTAACTCAAAGCAACCTTAGAAGACAGAATAGAACTGCTCCATGGGGGTCCCTGTTCCTGTCTTTCATAGGATAATAATCAGCCACATCACTTTTCCAGGGAACACCTAGTAGGTTTGAATCACTGATCTTGTACTTTGCAGGCCTATCTTTAATCCACAGTGCCACCAGGACTCCTAAATCTTCTATTAGCACTCAATTATGTTTAAAGTGTACCCCCCATGGAGCGACCAACAGGTACAGACTTCCTAAGTTTCCCTTTCCTAAATTTAGGACACTCCTGAAAGGTCAACCCGGTTTCAGAGATCTGTGGGATTGTCGAAGGACATTCCAGAGCCTGAATGGCAGTGAATGTCTCCCTCTTCACAATCTTTCTTTCTTTACGCGCTCACAGAGATGTCATTGGAAACCTTGTGAACTTTTACACACATCACCTTGGAATCTGTTTCTGACACAACCAGTAAAGATAAGATTGCTCATTGTCTCAGCAATTTCCAACATGCAAAATAAATGGATTGACCATTATGTCCATATATATTTTATGTATGCATCTCAAAGGTTGGTGGCAATGGTAGATACTTTGCCAGTGTTTATATAGGTCTATGGAAAGTGTTTATGTGGTAGGAGCCACTAGCTTAATTATTTCAGTGCCACAATTTCTCTTATTGTAAAATGAGAATTGCAATCCCAGGTCAGGGTTGTACTCTACATCAGGTACCCTATGTCTGTGTTTCAGTTCAGAATCAATTTCTTGGCCTATAATTTTCTATTAAAACTTCTATCATTCAAATCCTATTAAAAGATTTATTGTCAGACTACCTTTGGGGCTTTATCACTAGCCTTTTGGTTTTATGAATATTTTAAAAGTATCTCCTTCCTACAAATGGATTTGTACAGGTAGGATTAATATGATTAATTTTCTCTTTAAGTGGCTCATATTTGAGTTTTCTCCTTATATCTCTGGTCCTTGTTGATGACTTTCTGTTAAACCTTAGTCCAACAAGACTGATTCGGTTTGAGCACAAGGCAAACTCTTCCCACAATTTCTTCTTAATGCCCACTCTCTGAAGTTCATTGCATGCTATTAAATAATTGTCATAGTACTTAATATTTCTCATATGCATATTAAAGGTGGACAATGATAACACATTGAAGAACTGACATATATGAATTATGTTATGAAAGAATGGACTAGGAGAACAACGAACACATCTGTCTTTGAGGAAGTATAGCCAGAATACTCCTTAGAAATAAAGACCAATAAATTTCATCTCACTTCTATTTATTTATTCCCAAACCATTTTATTGGGAGCTAATACTGATATCATATGATTCCATAGTTCCATCACATTCAGCAATACAGTACAATTTCTGCCACAGTCAGTTGAAAACATTCTCTTCCTTCTGGAATTCCTTAATATCAGCTCCTCTTTATCTCCTTTGTCTACTATACCCACCAGGAACCCTTTATTCTACTTGCTGTCTCTCTATGTTCCTTAATCCTGAGTTTCAGATAGCAGAAAGGCATAATAGAATTTCAAGAGGGTTACCCACGATAACATAATGCATCAGAGAGAAACATCAATATGGAACACATGCATACACACACAGAGAAAATTCTGATAACTAACTCAGGCCCAATATGTGTCCAGGGGTGGGGGTGGAATCAACTGACAAGGTTTTAAATGTTCAAGTCAGGTTTGTCATTTTGATCTCCTACAGCCATCTTTTATTAGTAATATTTTCTTTTCTTTTATTAAAAGATCACTTTACTGGCAACTCTTACAACTCTTATGACATTCTAGACACCAGTCGTATCAAGCATATTTATTTGTATCTATGCTGCCATCATTCTTTCTAAACATTGACTTTCTATTGAGCCCTTCATATCTGTTCTTCTTTTTCCCCTCCTGCCCCCTCCCACCTTCATGACCACTTGATAAATTATAGATTATTATTATTTTCATATCTTACATGAACCCCTGTCTCCCTTCATTCACATTTCTGTCCATCCCCCTTGGGAGAGAGTGTGCCTGGTTATGTGTCAAGCACTGCGATCATTCCCTACTCCTCCCCTCCTCTTTCCACCTTGCCCCTACCCTCCTGGTATTGCTACTCCCATTCTTATTCCTGGATTCCATGAGTCCTGAGCGCTCATCTCTGACCTGGACTGATGCACATGCTCTGGTCTAGCCCACAGGGAAAGGTAGGATGAGATCATGATGGTGGTGGTGGGGTGAGAAAGACTCAAGGGATCAGAGGGATATTGTGTGTTTCTTCGTGTTTAACTGTTCCCTGTTGGACTCATCTCTTTCTTGTAACGCTTCTCTGAGGGGATGTCCCATTGTCCACAGATGAACTGGGGATCTCTGTTCTGACTCCCACAACTTTCAACAATATGGTTTTTGTTTATGTGCATCTTCTGATACTTGTTACTCCATCCCATCAACACCTCATGATTTCACAGGATTGTATCCTTTCTCCGCTGGTTGCTTTTCTGATAGATGGCCGCTTGTTTAACTGCAAGCTTTTAAGACCCCAGATGTTATGTGTTTTCATGGCCAAGAACCACATATAACCGCATTTGTATATGTATCCATTTTGCCTTCAGCTATTATGCTGGGAGGGTGAGTATCACAGAATGTCAGGTTGTTAGAACTAACTGTTCTTGCATTGGGAGAGGACTTGAACAGAGCCCCAAAGTCCATCCACTACCTCATTTTATTGCCACAGAAATATATGTACATAGGCCAGGACCTCTATTTTTATGAATTAATGTATTTACATATGTGCACATCTATGTTTATACCTCTATCCATAGCTTTGCTCCCTAGATCTTCCTATGATTCCTTTTAATTTCTTCCTACCCCATCATCACATTTGCCTTTCTTCTGCCTCTTAGGAATTCATCTCAGCTAGATTGCTGTTTCTCTTACACCCCCAGATTCTCTTTGTCCTCATATCTTTTGAAGTACATTCTAGTTTGAAAACAGTTTCTTCCCATTCCTCTATTACGGATAAAGGGAAACCATCTGAAGCTTATTTCCTATGTAGACCTCACAAATGTATCTTGGGATTCCACTGTCATCCAGAGCCTCTGGTAACCAGGAATCATAAAAATTAGGCTCTGAAACTATTCCCTGCTTTGGATGATGTATCACAATTCTTGGGTCACTGATGTTGGTGTGCTTCTTCCATGTGGACTTAGTTGATATCTCCCTTAGATGGCATTTTGTTTGTAAATAAATATTTAAGACATTATAGAGGTCTAAATATGGACAAATACATATGTTAATATATTTTATATCATGATAGGAAATTAGATATATGTACATATATTTATTTGTTAAGTATTAAAGTAGCAGATGGACACTGGGTCTCTACTCAAGTACTCTCTCAATCAAGGACAATTTTCTCTAACAATCTGCCATTCTGTTATGCTTACCTTCCCCACATGATCTCTAAAGACAAAATGGATGCATAAGCAAATGTGTTGAAGTAAACTGACGGTGTTCAGCTATCAAGTGAGAGAGTGGCTGGGGCCATACAAGCTTGAAGATAAACAAGCAGCCATCTAGCTGAGAAGCAACAAAACCACATGTAAGAAGCATACCAGCCTGTGTGATCATGAGGTGTCAATGGGATCGGGTATCAGGCATGAAAATCCCAGAACAAAACATAATATTGATGTTAATGAGGGCGAGAGTGGAGTGGAGACCCAAAGGCCATCTGTAGATAGTTGAACATCCCCTTGATAAAGGGTCATAAGAAAAAGATAGGCCAGTCAGGGAGAAGCATTGATGAAGCATACAATTTTCCTCTAGTTCTTTAATGCTTCCTCTGGTTGCCAGGGAAATATTTCAGTAATATTCACTGAGAATAGTCACTGGTTTGCTGGAATAATATATATCTTAATTATTAGTGTATAGGGCAGTGATGTAGTCAGTCAGTGGTTGTGTGCTTACTGACAGTTTGACGCTATCAGGACCCCAATCCAACCTTACAAATCTGGCAAGACTAGAGCATGAACACTGGTACAGACCCAGAACAGATAACCCCCTCAGGACCAACAGTGATTTTTAAAAACTCCTATGAGGCATACATAGACTAACAGATCAAAGAGAGGACCTCCCAGATAAATCGTGCATTTTTCTCTCCAGACCCAACCCAGACAGACTGTTTCACGATGCATTGTTCCTATATGACCTCTCTGAAGATATCCTCTGGGACAAAGCTCTCAACCCTATTTTCTCGAGAATCGGTGGTCAGCTCAGTAATATACCATCCTATTTATGCTTAACGTTCTTCTCTCTTTATTTCTCTGGCTTCTCTGAAATCACACACAAACACATACACACATCAAATGAAGGATTGGTGTGTTAGTCTGGGTAGACTAAAGAAACAAACTCATAGACACGCATATGGATATAAGGGAAAGGTTTATATACAACAACTCAGTCTAGTTCAAGGTCTTAAGTTAGCTATTAGCCCACATGTCTGATACCAGTCTATAAAGGCTCCTTCTGACTCATGAAGTCACAGGCCAGTGGGTGCAGAGTCCCGGCTCTGGAAGGGGTCCCCTCATGACTCCTCGTTTCCATTGCTCAGGGTCCATCAGCAGTATCCATTGGTGATAGAAACATCTCAGCATTGGCAGGGATCTCTCTGTGGCTTTTCCAGCTTCAGAGGGCTGGTTCCATGTGGGTAAGGCCGTGTGACTTCTCCTCCAGCTCTTCTGGTTCCTTGGATGTTGCTGTCTTGTCTTGTCAGTCAAGCGACTCCCAACAACTGGGAAAATGGTCTCTCTACTCCAATTGGGAAATACCGTGAGACTTTCCAGAATTCTCAGGAGAAAGCCATGCCCACACAGAGATCTCATTGGCTTCTCATTAGCTATCTCCAGATTGACAGGCTGGATTCCACCCCTACATCCCAATCATGAAATTGACATCAAGTACATGACCACCAAAATTGGTTGTTAAAAAGATTAGATAAATGAAACAATCCTTTAAGACTCCAGACATTTTTATATGACAGTCAGGCACCATCTAAATCTTTCACTACCCTTTGCTCTAATACCCACACAATTGGTGTTCCTTTCCTGAGGGTGAGTATCCAGAAGGGCCATGAGATAATAACTAATTGTTCTCAAATTGAAGCTAGGATTTAGTGTGAGGCCAAAACCAATTCCTGGATCTGTTATTGTTGTTGCTGTTTTTTTTAATCAGCCTTTGACTCCCTTTAGAGATCTCCTACTTAAATTATGGTAGAGTCTTATCAGTCATTTGCCTAGAGTATAGAGACCTTTCATTAATTTTGTCATTGATAATTCCCTTATACTAAGTTTTAAAACACTATTGAGAGAGGGATATTGGGCCAATGTAGGCGAACTTCATACCAGAATACCTGAATTATTTACTTGTACAGAATCAATCATTCCCTGGCTGGATGGTATTTACATATACAATTGAAGTTGGTTGTCAGGGAACAGTCACAATAATATTCACTAAGAATGTCTGTCACTGGTTTTTCTGGAATAATATATATCATCATACATTTACATATAGGGCAGTGATAGAGTTAGTCAATTATTTTCTGCCTATCAACGGTTCCATACTCTTGATATAGTTGTCTTCTGCTTCTTCAAACACCATGCATTTTCAGTCTTAATTGTTCAGGTTACACATGTGTTTGAAGTAGGGTTCAGCTCACCTACTGAAGTAGCTACATCAGATTTCTCTTGTGTGGCCTTTGGAGAATGTTGTGCACCTTGACGATTCAGGAGTCAATGTCCCAGTGTTCTATGGTACTTGGCCTTGATCCATAGGATGTGTCCCCAAACTCAGGCCAGTGTGGCTTTTTTGGTGCATATTTCCAAGCATACTCCTCCCTTAAAATTTTTTTAGCCATTTTTTCCCCACTTGGAGCTCATTCCTCCTCTCTCTCTTACCAAAAATAACATACCTGTTTTCTCCCGAATGTCCGTCTGCAAGGATGTCTACCTGTGTGGAGGGTCCACATGGTAACTTTGCCTGGTAGCCACTTAATAGTTAACATTCCCTTGCCCTCGCTTGACAATTTGGTCATAGTTAATGTGAGGGCTCTTCCCTGTGGTGGTCTTCAGGATACATACCTAGAGATAATCGTGTACGATTCCTTAGCCCATGTGAGGCTCTGTACACATGTGAGGCTCTTGTTTTGGACAGAGTATCAGAAATAACTCATTCCAAGAGAGGGACATCATGTATGATCAAATGGCGGTCAGTAAACTAGATGAGTACCTTCAGCAAAGATGGCTTGTTGCAGTGGTTGCAAGAGTGGGCTCCAGGATAACAATAGTCAAGGGGAAAGCACCAAATTGTGCAATGTTTTGTCATGTTAGACCGAAGTTTGCTCTGAGTCAGAGCTCACGCAGAGAGTCCTAGCAACAGCCACCACCTAATATATCTGTTTGTCATCATTATGAGGTGGTTTAAGTCTTCTGGGACATTTAGAGGGCTGTAAATTAATAGCAGACTTCCGGAGTCTTTAATGGCGGCTAGTCGGTTTGACATCTCTTATTTAAAACCCTTTTTTCAGTTGGTCAAGGAAATAAAATCTGTACAATTTCTGAGCTGCCTATCCCCAGCTATGGGACCAAAGTCATTAGCAGAACTCTGGTGTCTGAGAAATCCATCGGTCTTTATATTTTCCATAGTGTTACTTTTAAAGCAAATTAGGACAAACTCAGGAATGTATTTGTAATGGCAAGTAGTGATACTTTACCAACTAGCTCTGGCCCTGAGTCTTCACAATGCATGATAGGACTTTATTTCCTGTCTGCTTGTTTTTAAGCAGAGTTGTGTAACTTGAGCCAATTCATAAATTTTCCACAACTATATTCTTTGTAGTTTCCAGTTGAGAATATTTCTCATTTGATACCTCAAGAGTCCTCTTACCCTCTGTCATGGAAGACAGCAATGATTAAGAATGCTTCATCAGCACAATTTTAGAATGTGGTGGCAAGAAGTAGCCCCTTGAGGAATGATGAAGACTTTGACATCACAACCGGTTCTCCATTTACTGAGAAAAAAGAATTTAAAAAATTACCAAATTTCTTCTCATATTTTTCCCATAAGAAATAATGATTTTTTGCAGATTGATATTTGAGAAAAGCTTGGATAGTTTTGAAAAGATGAGTTTGTAGCAATCACTGTCTGGTGTGAATTTCAGGATTGGGAGTGTAGGGGTGGAGTTTAGCCTGTCAATCTGGAGATAGCCAGTGAGACCTCTGTGTGGGTATGGCTTTCTCCTGAGAATTTTAGGAAATCTTGCAATATTTCCCCCATGGGTGTGAGAGACTTAAGACTCAGTCCCTTAGAGATGCTCTACTGATAACACAAAAGGCTAACTCCCTGTGAGACATCCAGGTGGATAAGCCATATGCATTTACCCTGATGGAACCAGACCTCAGAAACCAGAAAAACCATGAAGAGACTCCTGCCAGTGCTGAGAAGCCACAGAGAGGCCCCTACGAGCACTGGGATGCTTCTACCACCACTGGATACACCTGACTCTGCACCCAATGGCCTTTGCATGTGCTTCATGAGACAGAAGAGGACTCATGGCTTGGTATCAGACATATGACCTTGGACTGGACTGGGCTGGGATGCTTTATTAATGTCTAGTTGCTCTTGTATATAAAATTCTCTTTATAATCATATGAGTGTTTATGAATTTGTTTCTCTAGTCTACCCAGACTAACAAAGAGGTTTTGTTTGGGAAAAGAGCTTTGGCTGCAAAGTCATATTACTATCTTTCCAATTGGAGGCAGCTGGGAAAAGAACGCGATAGATGATTTGTGAGTTCGAGAGAAACTAGGTGATCAGTGTGAAAAAGAGGGAATCAACACGCTTCTCATTTATTTGACAGATAATCTCCACCATTCCCAGTCTGTTTCAGTAACTTTGGTGACTCATGCATTGTTATACTAGAAGTTATGTTACCAGTATTTCAAATACTAGTAGAGCCATCCATGGGAGACAGGTTTCCCCAGAGCTTCCAGACTAAGACACATGGGAAAAAGACTTAGCAGTCACTTTAAAAACTGATCAGTGACATTTTATTATTAGCAATGGGAACATAAAGGATATGATGACAGATGATGAATCCCATCATGCTTGGACAGTAAAATTGAGGAAGACCCTCAATAGAGTAGACTGACACAGTGATCTTAGAAGTGGATGCAGACACAGCCACAATGTAAGTATGGTGCAGGCCTGGGCAGTGCTTCATTTTATGCAGACCTACTGTGCTTCTCCGAAAATAAGACAGGGTCTTATACTTACTTTTCCTCGAAAAGACACTCTAGGGCTTATCTTCAGGGGATGTATTATTTTTTTTAAGTAGGGTACAACAACCTACATTTATAAGTCGTCGTCTTCTGGAACGTCATAACTCTCCAAACCCCAAGTTCCATCCTGCATTTCTTGGGACTCTATTTCCTTTAGAACCATTGGCCCCCATCTCTCCTGGCGAGCAGTAGAGCTCTCATTAAATGAGCAGCTCTTATCTGCGTAACCTGCTCAGAGTGCAGTGGTTAACAACACTGTCCGTGATTTTATCCCATGAATTCTTCATCCACATCAACACTGATTTCTTGTCATTCTATTTTCAATACAGTCGTTAATTTTCATGCACAAATGGTGTTTAAATGGCTTGTTTATTGCAATAGCAAAAGTCTGAAGATAGGTCCCCGTGGGGCGGATGAGAAGGACTTCCCATGTTTGTCACTGATCCACAAGAAATGCATGGGTTGTACAGATATGCTACATAGTCACACACATAACTAGGTCTTATTTTTGGGGTAGGGCGTATGTTATGAAAATTCTTACAAATTCTGCTAGGACTTATTTTATGGGTAGGTCTTAATTTTGGGGGGAAATGGTAGTGTGTAAGTCAGTAAGAACACAACAGAACCTAGCAACAAAAATCAATGATCCATAGATTTCAGTTTAGGTTGGTTATAACCAGGATCAGTTGATGAAAGCATTTTTTTCCTTTAAATCTTCATAAAGTTCTTACGAAGATAGGAAGGTCACAGCTTCTTTCTGTTGGTTGCTTTAAAGATGGTTCTAAACCATGGTAATTCTATGCACGATGCATCAAAACACTGCCCAGCCCCAGGCCATCCTCACAATTGTGTCTGTGCCTGAGCCCATTGTTGTAGTCACTGTGTCACTCTAGCTCATCAAAGACTTTCCTTTGTCTCCTGCTCCTCCACTGGATCAAAAATGGTGTCATCTCCAGAACTGGTCTCTCCTGACAACATGTCTAAAGTATGTAAGATGAAGTATTGCCATTCTGGCCTCTAAGACCTTCTTTCTTCCAAGACTGATCGGGGGTTTGACCTTTTAGCAGTTCATCATACTTTCAATAGTCTCCATTTGCATTATAATTCAAATGGTTTGATTTCTCCTTGGTCTTAATTATTGATTATCCAACTTTTGAATGAAAATGAAGCCATAGAAAACACCATGGTTTGGGTCAAGTTCACTTTAACCCTCAAAATAACATCCTTGCTTTTTAATACGCTAAAGAGGTCTTGTTCAGCATCTATTTACCTACCACAGTTTTTTTTTTCATTTGTCTCTTGCTTGCTGCTTCCATGAGCATTGATTGTGGATCTGAGCAGCAAAATCCTCAACAACTTTCCACTTTCTATTCATTTATCATGATATCACCTATTGATCTGGTTGTGAGGATCATGGGTTTTTTTTCATTGAGTCATAATCCATAACAAAGACTGAAGTCCTTCATCTTCATCAGCAAGGGTATCATGTCCTCCTCGTTTTCAGTAAGCGACGTTATGTCAACTGTATACTTCAGGTTGTTAATAAGCCTTCCTCCATTCTTGCTGCTGCAGTCTTTGTCACATAATCCAGCTTCTCTAATGATTTGCTCAGCATACATATTGAATTAGTATAGGGAGAAGATTCAACACCAAGACACATCTTTCTTGTTGACCATGCAGTATCCCTTGTTCTGTTTGCACGACTGCCTCTTGAGGCACTTAGAAGTTCCACATGAGCTCAATGAAGTGTTCTGGAATTCCCATTGTTTTCAAGGTTACCCAAAATTTGTTATGATCCACAAAGTGGAATGCATTGGCACAGTCAATAAGACAGAAGTAAACATCTTTCTGATATTCTCTGATTCGAGCCAAGACCCATTTGACATTGGCAATGTCCTCTTTGGACAGCAGAGATGCCAGAAAATTTCCTAAATAATAGATCTTTAAGAAACCTTCACCTTCTCCGTTAAGACTGACTTTAAACATACATTTACAAGGTGAATGTTTATTTTCTGTGATTTTAAAGGGAGCTCTAAAGGCAATGGTAGTTTAGTGGTAGAATTATAGCTTTCTATATGTGAGATTATGTCCAATTCTTGACCCCTTTACCTCATGCACAGCCACTGTCTATGCATCAGCGGTTGGTGTGCATGTTGCTATGATGTTGATCATGTATCACTGGAGCCTCCACATTAAGATGTAACAGGAAGAGAAGCCTAGTGATTTATGGAAAAATAAGCCAAGAAAAACTAATGCTAAAGGTAGCACAGGATCTTGTTGTGTTTCCTTCTGTGATGTGAGGACTAACTATGAATCAAGGGTTTATTAAGAAAGAGCTAACACAAACAAGAACAAAGATCACATTGAAGTTGTCCCCCAATCTCCTTCCTGGTATTTGGAATGTCTTCACTACAAATAAGTTTCACTCAGTTGAACCACACATGGCATACTTAGAATAACCGATATAAAAGTATACAATTTAATTCAATTTTTTCCAAATGATCACATCCAATCCTTAAAAGTGAATAGGGTTGGATTAGTTTAAGGTGAGTGAAATACAAAGATACTTACAAATCTTAGAATGACAAGGTTGAGAAAAGGAAGTACTTGATGTTTTTTGACTTGATGATTACTTTCAGCTGTGCTGGAAAAAATGTGGGAAATGAATTTAATCATTCATAGAACTAATTTTTACCCCCAAAATATCACTGACAGATCCACAATGGGTTAAGGACCCGGCTGCCAATGGGAAGGTCTGCTTCCCTAAAGATTTATTTACATTCTCAGAAACTCCAAGGAGTTCTGCATCATGAGCAGAGCTACCAGTCAGAATCAACCCAGGGGCAGTAAACTAATGCATGATAACTTGAACTGGGGTGTGGTGGGGGAATATGTGCGCCTACATGAGTGAGGCAGCACTACACTGTTCTTTTATTTGCTTTGTGTGGCTGTTACTTGGCATGCGCGCTGACCCCAAGTGGGCGGAGCATAACTGCGCCAGAGGGTTTTCAAGGCTGTGATCTTTTGGAAACAGATTACCAGGTGCTTCTGGGTGGATTTGAACCATCAACTCTTTTTACCATTTACAATATCAGGGATTCCTTCTTCACCACGAGTTTCCACAATTCCATTCGTTTTACGCAATTGCCAACTCAAAGGAGGTATTTATTCTTTTTTCTCCCAAGTGTATAACTCTTTTTGACAAAAGAAAATGTATAAAAGCAACCTTAATATGAAATTTTACCCTAGCGGTTGGAAAAAAAGAAATATTAAAAACTATGATCCAAATTCCCCCTCCCACAAAATTACTCACTTTGTCATTAAGAAAATGATTATTACATTATTAGAAGTAAAATTTCAACAGTAAAATCAAAATGGCCCATTTTTAAAGGAAGTAATGTAAAATCTTCCAAATTTTTTTTCTGAATTACATTCCTTACCCAGAATTATTGTTACACACAGACTATAGAAGCTTTGCATTTAGATCAGTGAGGATTAATTTTTCTTTAGAGAATAGTTAACACACTTCACTGCCCCAATAACCTTCCCACGACATTCTTCCACACAAAATATTGCAAAAACTTCAGCTGACTGAAGCCTATCTGTAACTCATTCAGAATTGAAAATGAGAAGATTAGCATGTTCCTTATTCATGAAATTGGTAAAAGGCAAAAGCCAGACCATTTTGTGATCAGAGTAAGGTCCTTTTATTACTTCTAAGTCTTGTTTCTCTATAGTGGATATGACTAATTTCTCTCATCTAGGACAATCTTAGCTTATATTAGTGAGATGGGACAAAGATTGAGGATGATTTCTAGTTTTGTGTATGAACAGTATTTGGAAAGCAACATAAGCTATTTACTTGAGAGATCCCTACTGATGATTCTACTCTTATTGTTTAGCATAGAGGTAAGTCTGTCTCTCCATTATGGCAAAGATTGACTTATTTTCGCCAAACCTATTGCCTCTGGTTAACATAGAATACTATACTCCTGTTATATGGAAGTCACTGCCAACTAGCCAAATTTAAATGTATTCAAGTAATAAATTTTCAGTTCCTCAGTTGTACTAGGACAATTTCAAGTGTTTAATAGTCACATGCAGCTTATGGCTAACATTTTGTACAGTGCAGGTATAAAATATTTCTATTGCCACAGTAACTGTTGACCAATACTGATTTAGATTTCATTTTCTAGATCTGCTTAAACAGTGATTGAGTTTAACCCAATAAAATGTGATGAATAATGTGTACCTAGTCCTCAAAACTTCCCATCACATATCTCTTTCCCCTTTTATAAAAAAGTTGGAAGTTATGTGCTGCAAATGGAAGAAACTTACTTAGTGAGTGACAAAGGTCAAATGCAATTTCACAAGGGAAATTGGCTGGGATTTCAGCAGATGTAAGAATAAGGGAAGGTGTTTCAACCTAATATTTCATATGGCCACATGGGACCTATTATTAAGGTGATTTGGAGAGGAAGTCATGGCTTCTAGACTTTTAGTAAAACATTGCCCCCAAGATTCAATTTCACCTGTGGTCTTGATTGACAAAGGACCAAGAAGAGCTTCCCAGGAGGGAGTGGGGCATCAGGAACATGGAGAATAATGGATGTGTCTGTTTTTAAGAAAATAAGAACTGTAGTCTAATTAAGATGCTGCACTACCTCCTAAATGAGGAATACCTCTCATTACTGTGGACCAGAAGCCAACATACATCTCCTATTTTACAAATGAGAGAGTTTGGTCATAAACCTCCTGTAATAAATGTACAATAGAATTCCTTGTTCATGTCTGAAAGAAGCTGATAGAGGTATGAATAGGATGGGAAGATGATGGAGTTGTGTATTGTCCTTTTATTAGAATCCTGGAATCCATTGGTCCAATGCTTTCATATAATCAATAAAGAGAATAAAGTTGTGGGTCCAATACTACCTGCTGGAGTAAGTTAAAAAAATAACATCCAGGTTCCTGGAAATCCAGCCCAATTCTGTGGTAGTTACCTAACCCGGTGCCAACTTGAGTCTATTAAGAGGGAAAGAGTGGAGTTTAGCACGTTACTGAGGTCACAGCTTGATGACTTCATTTGGAGGTGGTAAGGAGATCAATAGCTTGCTGAAGTTGAAACACTCATTCTCTGCGAGACATTCCCATTGACAGGGCACATACAAGAGCCCTAGAGCTGGAGGAGCCACCCAGAGACCTCAGCCAACACTGAGTTGCTTCCACCACCAATGGATCTACAAGACTTTACTCCAGCCACTGACCTATGGTCTTCCTGCATCTGGCATCATTACATGGCTACCTGAGTCTAAAGAGGAATTTATGGACTAATATTGACATGTGAAGTAGTATCAGACTTATGGACTTGAACTATTTTGGGCTGGTATGTTTTCTTAATGTACAATTGCTCTTTGATATAAAGTTCTCTCTTACACATACATGAACTTGTTTCTCTAGTCAGCTCAGATTAACACAAGTACATTTTCATAATGTTAGCTAACCAACCGCTCATTCTAGCTATACTGTCTTTGCCTGAAAATTAGAGAGACACACACACAACTTAAATCAGATTTATCACAAGGAAATATAGGGGCTGGAAAGTTCCACGTTAGTGTGTCGGATGTCAGGCTACAGGTTTCTCAGGCAGCTGCATGACCTGATGAATGGATTTAAGCAAAATCAGATGGCAGATTGCTGGCTGCCAAGATGAATGAATCTAAATCAGGGAAGAGGGCAGGCTGTTGGCAACGACAATGATTTTCAAGTAATATGAAAGAGTCCTGCTTCAAGTCCGGAGAATTATGAGTCAGATGACAAACCATCTATAGCATTCAAAGGTAGCTTAAAGGAAACAAGTTTTGCCAGAAGCTTGAGAAACATTAGAAACAGGTCACAATCCTGAAGTTTTTTTTCTGTAAATTGATTGACTGATTATAGGTGTTTTTTTAAAAAAAACCACTATATTGAGGACCTCATACAACTCATCACGATCCATAAATCAGTTGAATCAGGCACGTTGGTACATGTATTGCTCGTATTCTTTTCTAGACATTTACTTTATATTGAGTAGTTGGTATCAGCTCCCCACCCTCATAACCCTCTGATAGATTATACATTGTTATTATTATTTTCATCTTTCACACTGACTGCTGTCTCCCTTCCCCTATATTTTCTGTTGATCTTCTTCCTGTAGAGGGGTATAGGGTTATGAGTCAATCTTTGGGATCAGTTCCCCCTTTCTCCCTTCCTCTCCCCCTTTTGCCTTCTGGTATCCCTATTCCCATTCCTGTTCCTGGAGTCTGTGTGTAGTGAGTTTCCAACCCTTTGTATACCTGTGTACACATTCCTACTCTGAATTGAGAAGCAGCACTGGGGTCATGGTAGTGGGGGGTGAGGAAGCCTCAAGGAACCAGAGGAATATGGTGTGTTTCATTGAAGCTTTACTGTACCCTGGAAACTCACCCCTTCCCTGTGGCCCCTCTGTGGGGAGATTGTTCCACTGTCTACAGATGGGCTTTGGATCTCTGCTCCAGCCCCGCTTGTTCTCCATAAAAAAATGTTTTTCTTTGCTATGTGTCTGCTGATGCCTATTACCCAGTCCCTATGACTCCTCATGATCACACTGGCTGTGCACTTCTTTCATGTGCTTGTTGCTTCGCTGCTGAATGGCAGTTTGTGTAACTTCAAGCCTTTAAGACCCCCAGATGTGAAGTCATTTTTTTATCAACTGGTTCTCAGCAATATCGGCTCTTTTACTACAGGCAAGAAGGCTTTCCTTTGTAGCACATGCCAATGCCTTCAAGTCCCTGAGTCTGAACTTAAGGCGTGCTTCTGAGCCTCCCTCTTCTGAGCAATCCCTCTCCTTAATCACATAGTCCATTGTAAGGAGTACCAGCCAACCAGCTTCCTTACACTTGGCATCTTGACAAAACTGCTGGAATATATCAGACATATGTTCTCCCAAAACCTCTCCTGTAACCAGCATCCCATCCATTGGTGCTCCTACTTTAGTTATCAGCTTTGCTATTTCACACCATGGACTAATAGAAGTGGCAAAATTACCCATGGCTTTAGGTGTAGAATTAGCATCACCAGTTTTCTTAAGACTAATCAGATTGGAGAACCAATCAAAGAGACCCATGTTTATGATTTTATTTCTCTAGAAACACTCCTGGTACCACTTGTGTGAGGCAGAGTTCTCTTAGAGAAAAAAAAATCAGGACACTAGTAATGTTTTTTATATATTTATATATAGAGAAAGGTATACAAGATAAGAAAGAAACAATTAACTATCTATAAAGCAGTACAGATTGCTCGGTGCAACTCACTTGCGTGAGGCAGCTAAAAGACTGGCAGTCCTTCAAGTCTTGAGGGCCGCTGAGTAGTCCTCTGTAGAGCAATTCAGGCTATCTGGTCACAGGCCTCAAACAGCAGAGCAGGTCGCCAACAGTCAGCCAGA
>PVJH01034226.1:0-20820 GCA_004026705.1 Nesogale talazaci | reverse complement strand
CCCAAGGGTCTGACACTTTGCTGGGAGACTGTGGGAGGGAGACTCCCAGCTCAAAGAGAGAGGTGGGGTGCTGGGAGGGGAACCTCACAAGATGAAGTGCTCCCACAGGCCGCCAGGGGTCAGCTGAACCTTCTCCACAGTAGATGCAGCTGCCCCAGGACCAGACTCGAATTGAGCAAGTCCTTCATGGCCACAGTTTAAACAAAGTCGCAGGAAACAGGCCTTTCCTGGGCAGCCAGGGAGCGGGGCTGCAGCAGGTGGGGGGCAGTGCAGGTGATGTCGTTTGGGAGGGAGGGGCCTCGCTGGAGGATCAGAGAGCCTTCAGGACAAACACAGGGTTGGGCGGGGGCTGGGCCTTCACAGTGTCCCCTCTGGCCTTGGGTAATCTTGGGTGGTTGGCCCATACGTGAGTGGACGCTCTCAGGGGAGAGCGGGGGACCTGCTGGCCAGGGAGGTGACAGGAGCCCACAGAGTGGGCCTATCCAAGGATCCAGAGGGGCAGAATGTGTGAGGGTCTCCTTTCTGGGGCTCAGACTCAGCCCTGCTCACTCACCTCCCACCGGCCCTCAGAGAGGTAACAAGTCAAGGCAGGACAAACTACGCCTGGGCTCACCCTGTCTCTCTGTCTCTGTGTGTGTCCCTCTGTTTTACTTACACACACACACACACACACACACACACACAGAGCTTTCCCCAAGTCTCTGACCAGACCCGCCTCAGCTGTGCTGACCTGAGCTTGTTCAGACAGCCCTGGGGCTCCTATGGGGGAGGGACTCACCTGGGGACACAGACACCTCTACCTGGAAGGTGGGATCCAATACTTGTCCATCTTCCCACAGTTTGACATCGATCCCGCACCAGTACGTGTCTTGGTCGCGCACGGTGAGATTCCTCAGAGTCACTGTGAAGCTGCGCCAGGCGGGCTGGTCCCTGATGGACACTCGGCCCCTTCTCCGCTTAGTCAATGACCCTCCAGTCTCCACAATCTTCTTACATACTGTCCGAATGGATCCTCTGCACCAGTATTTAGTATCGCTGATGAATTCCTCCTTATACTGACAGGTCACGTTCAGAGACTGCCCCTCAGTGCCTGCCACCGTCTCGGGGCCCCTCAGCACTTCAGAGTCTGAAAGACACAAACCAAGTCCCGACTCCTCACCTGGACGGGTTGGGTCAGCGGTGCCCCGGGTCAGTCCTCCTGAAGCTTCATCCCCCCACCCTACACCAGCCCCATAGTCACACTGAGTGCCCTCCCTCCCCCTCTGTCCACCCCAAGAGGCTCCTCACTGTAGCCCCTTCCTGCAGACCCCAGTCTCCTTCCTGCTCCCCGCCCCTTCCTCAGCAACCCCAGACCCTCGGATTCCAAACTGGCCAGGACCGTAAGAGACCCTCCCTCGCAGCACCCAGCCCTCTGCAGGGAGACCTCTCCCAGGTCCGAGAGCGGTCCCAGTCTCTCACCCACCCTCTGGGCCAGCCAGGAGCAGAATCCGGGACTGGATATGGCTGCCAGTTCATTTCTGCAAAATGATGGATGTAATGACAACACAGGTGTGTGGAAAAAGATACATTCCCGCCCACACACATACACACATGCATTGCATACATACACACACTCATACACAGACACACACATATACATACACACAGACACACACGTACATGCACATGCACACATATACACACATGCAATACACACCTATGTGGAACCATATATACACACAGACATACACACACACACGCAGACCTTTTTATAGTTTCCCAGATGACTCAGTCTGAAAGGCTGAGGAAAGAACTCTCAGTACAGAGAGGCCTGGGGACCCACAGGGATGACACACAGAACAACGTCCCCTGACAGGGAAGGTGGACTGAAAATGGCCTTCACTCTATGTGGAGCCACCTCTAATTTACTCAGCATTAGAGCCTTTACTTTCTTTTTCTTTTTTTTAAATCAATCATTTACTTGGTCGGGGCACTGTACACCTCTTATCACAATCCATCCAGCCACTGTGTCAAACACTTATACATCTGTGGCCACCATCATTTTCAAAATATTTCCTTTCTTCTTGAGCCCTTGGTATCAAGTTCTCATTTTCCCTCCCTCATGAGTCCCTGATAATTTGTAAATTATTATTATTTTCCCATGTCTTACAATGACCGATGTCTCCCTTCACCCACTTTTGTGTTGTTCATCCCCCCGAGATGAGGTTATAGATCGATCGTTTTCATCAATTTCCCCTTTCTCCCTCCACCTTCCCTTTCCCCTCCTGGTCTTGAGTTTATCTTTCCTGGATTGCCTGTGTTTACAGCTCTTATTACCACTCTTATACCTGTGTACATACTCTGGTCCAGCTGGATTTGTAAGGTAGAATTGGGGTCATGATAGTAGGGTGAGGAAGCATTAAAGAACTAGAGGAAAGTTGTATGTTTTATCAGAGCTGTACTGCACCCTAACTGGCTGGCCTCTTCCCTGTGACCCTCCTGTAAGGGAATGTCCAACTGTCTACAGGTAGACTTTGGATCTCCCCTCTATACTCCCTCTCACTCAAAATGATATGATTTTTTGTTCTGGATCTTTGATGCCTGATACTTGGTCCTATTGATACCTCATGAACACACAGGCTGGTGTGCTTCTCCCATGTGAGCTTTGTTCCTTCTCTGTTAGATGGCTGCTTGTTTATCTTCAAGCCTTTACGACCCTAATGAGATATCTTTTAATAGCTGGGCACCATCAGCTTTCTTCACCACATTTGCTTACACACACCTTTGTCTTCAGCGATGATGATGAGAAGGTGAGCATCATGGCACGCCAGGGTGCAGCCTGAATCTTCACAGAAGCTCATCTTTTGCTTCCTGGATTTCCGTAGGCCATGCACTTCAAGGGGGCCCATTTTCAGGCCACGTGGGGTCTTGGAGACTGCTGACCTTCACACTGCCAGTATTCGTCCAAAACCACACCCCGGAAGACGACCTGGTCTACTCTACTAACAACCCAAAACCCACCGCCGAGACAAAAGAGGAAAAGAGAGAAAAGCAAAAAACTTCCAAATGCAAGGGAAAATAACCACATGGACAGAGAAAAGTCAGAGAATCTACACAGAAATTCTCCACAAATATAGTCTCACGTCCTGGTTTTCTTGGGAAAAGAGAACACAGACTATTTTTTAAAAACTGTCCACAGTGTATTTTTTTTTTAATTTTTGAACTGTGGGTCCAGACCACTCTTATCGACACAGACTATTGAAACTGACCTGTGACCCAAAAAACCCATATTGTTTAGAATAAGGGAGAACAGAGCAGGAACCCAAAGAAATCGCCCCACAGAGAGGTCACAGGGAAGCGATGAGTCAACCAGGGTGTGGTAAAGCACCGATGAAACACACACTATTCCTCTGGTTCCTTGAGGCTTCCTCACCCCCCCCTACCCCCCCGCCACTGTCATCACCCCAGTGCTGCCTCTCACTTCAGACTAGTCCAGAGCATGTGCACCAGTACAGAGAAGAGATAAGAGCTCAGGACACATGGAACCCAGGAACAGGAATGGGAACAGTGATACCAGGAGGGGAGAGAAAAGGTGGGGATTGGAAAGGAAGAAAGGGAATCAATCACAAGGATGGACACATAACCACAAACACTCTGCCCGCGTAGACAAGCAACAGAAACTGTGGGGGAAGAAAGGGGTCAGTGTGAGATATGAAAATATTAATCATTTATAATTTATCAAGGGGTCATGAGGGTGGGGGATGTGGAAAGAGGAGTTGATCCAAGGGCTCAATAGAAAGAATATATCTAGGAAAAAAAGATGGCAACATTAGTGCAAATCTGTTTGATACGATTGATGTCGAGGCTGTTATCACTGCTACGAGAGTCCCCCAAAGATGATCTTTCAGTAAACACAAACACACAAACTGATGTGTTTTGTGATTAGTAAATCAATACCGGGACCCAGATCCCCTTCAACAAGATGTCCTCTGGTCCCTGTGTCCCAGCCCTGATCCCCTCCTCTCCTTCACTGTCCATGGTACTCTTCTGTCCCTGCCTGGCGTGGGCTCTGCCTGAGCCTAAAGTGTCCCTCTGGCCCTGCGCACAGCGCCCTGTCTCCCGCTCTACCTCCAGGGTCTGACTTCTCCTGGGCTGGTCTCTCTTTCTCTCCCAAATCACTTCTTTTTTCCTAGCAGCAGTCCCCAGTTTTTTTAGAGATGCTGAACCTGAAATCCTGGGGGTGAAATGATCAGCAAGGCTCCCTGACGCACTGTCTCAGCCTGTGATGATGTCCTTATACTTTGGAGATCAGAAGGATGTCACAGAAGGAAAAAGTCCCTCTTCTGCATAGATACTGAGAAGGCACAGTCCCTTCATAAGGAGACAAAAAGGGCCACCCTCTTCCGATTCAGCGGGTATTGACTTTGTGGGGAACACTGGTCCTTGAGTTGGGGACAAGACGTGGAGGAGCGCTGTCCCCACAGTCCCTAGGGGTCATCCTGGGGAGACACATCGAGAGAGAGAGAGAGAGAGAGAGAGAGAGAGAGAGGATGTCAGAGAGAAGCAGCAAGCCTTCGGTGCGTGCAGGTCAAGGACAGCCCAGGGGAGTCCATGGACACCTCAGAGAGGAGCAGCCCTGGGTCCACATGGCCACACTCACATGAGTAGAATTCAAGCACCAGCTCCCTTGCAAATCAAACAGAAGGAAGATCCAGCGTGTGAGAGCAGCAGTGGAAGGATTCTTAATGTCCCAGGGAGAAGCCCAAGACACCCTTCAGGGGCCTGTGTGAGCACAGCTCTGGGCTCTGGGGCCTGGAAGCTGGATCCTTGAGAAGGAAGACACCCTGTGCGTTCTCACCAAAGAAAGGTTCCCTTCTCTGCCCACACTCTTGCTTCTCTCCCCTCCCTCCCTTCTCACCCACTTCCCTCTCCCTCAGTCCCCACCACTCCCCTTTAGAGACACGGAGCCTTGGCCCAGGCATACCAGGGGCTGTCACCACCACACCTGGGCCAGCATCCTCCCTGTTCTGGAGCCAGGCAGCCCTGCTCTGCCCCACATACACCTCTGTGTCCCAGAGCCCTCCGTCCTCCCCAGGCCCCAGACTTCCTGCACACCCAGCAGCCGGAGACCCATAAAGAGGGTCTCCGCCCACACTCAGGCCCCAGTTGAGGCCACTCTCCCACCCACTCAGCAGGCGGCCCGGCCTCGCTCCTTCCTCCTCCTTCCTGTAAAGATCCCTCTGGGAGCCTGCTCAGATTCCCCTCCCCTCCCCCACTGTGTTCATGCTCAGGAGCTCTATCCACCTCCTGGTGCAGATGGGGAGGCCCGCCCTCCAGTCTCTCTCCCAGGGAGCTGTCCTGTGGGATGGACAGAGCGCTGTCAGCCTCCCCATGCAGACTGCCTCCCTGAACCCTCTCCGCTTCCCTTCCCATCACAGACCTGCCTTGATGTCTTCGCTCCAGGAAAGAGCTTCCGTCCAGGAACCCCCCTCACCCGGGAGCCAGAGAAGCAGCAGGACTGGAGGCAACCACAGGGCCCAGTCCGGCTGGGTCATTTCTGCATCAAAGAGGCCACCCCAAATAGGCCAAGTTCCGGCAGGACTCTAGCCTTCTATCCTCGTCAAGATGGGCGGGTCAGCCCTCCAGGAAACTCACTTCTGCTTTCTCTTTTCCTCAGAGCTGCTTTCTTTGTCAGGACTCTTCTCCTACAGCAGGTCGGACAATGGAGGTCGCTGATGGGCCAAGGGGTCCATGCGTTTAGAGGTGCCGCTTCTCACTGTGGGCGCTCCTAGCAAATCCACGCCTCCTTCCCGTCAGGCCATCCTCCCCTCCCCGTGACTCCCATTAGGTGGTTCCCATTAGGTCATGATCCCTTTTACGCCTCCTTCAGGTCTCTGTGGGGATGACATGCAAATCTGTAGGAAGGAGCAGGCCAAGGGTCCTTCTGTGACCTTTGAGGATGCCCACCATGACGCCGTGTCCTGGAAACCTTCCTCAACCCCAGCTCTTGGGCTGGCCTCTCTTGTTGGTGTGGCCACAGTGTTTGACTGGATTCCAGTCTTTGATATGTGCCCTCACCTTGACCAGATGTTCCTCGTGCTGCCTTCTTTCTTCCTGTATAGCCCCCTTCTGCCCAACACACACACACACACACACACACACACACACACACACACACACAAAACCCAGCTAGGGAGTGATGATGCAATAGAAGAATTTTACCAATGTCTTCAGCCTGAAGTTGATCGAACGTGGAATCGAGATGCATGAATCATTATTGGCAGTTGGAATGCAAAGGTTGGAAGCAAAGAGGCTAGGACAGTAGCCAGAATTCATGGCCATGATGACAGAAGTGAAGCTGGAGATAGCATGAGAGAAGTTTGCAAGACCAACAACTTATGCAAATAATATGTTGCAAATATGTTTTTTTCAGCAGCACAAAGGCAACCAGACTCATGGGTTTTTCCAGATGGAACACACAGAAATCAAATGGGCTGCTTCTATGGGAGGAGACCCTGGAGATCACTGAGATCAGATCTAAAACCAGACCAGGGGCTGACTGTAAGGCAGAGCACCAACTGTTCATATGGGCAGTGGTTACATAATGTACTGTCAATTTGAGAAGGGGTGGAGTCTAGCCTGTCAAGTAGGTCACAGCTCGATGACCTCATTTGGAGGCACGGCAGAGATAAATAGCTGACTGGAGGCCAGAAACACACTCCTCTTCCTCCCTGCAGACATTCCTGTCAGCAAGCCACGTGGAGCTCTGCTGATGGGACCTGGAGCTGGAGGAGCCACATGGAGACCCACGCCAGCGCTGAGATGCTTCCACTGCCACTGGATCCACAAGACTTTCCACCCACTCACCTGCGATCTTCCTGCACTCAGTGTCCTTCCAGGCATTGCACAAGTCTGAAGAGGAATTTACAGACTGGTATCGGGGATATGGGCTCATATAGGACTTATGGATCTCATCTGGGCTGGGACGTTTATTCAATGCTCAATTACTCTTTTATATAAAGCTGTTTCTTATACATGTATGGATTTCTATGAATTTGTTTCTCCAATCCACCCAGACTAACACAATATGTAAACTCATGTTGAAGCTGCAGAAATTTGTTTTGTTTTGTTTTGTTTTTGGCATCACTGCCCTCTGGTGGGAGTGGGAGGCCCGGCCTTGCTCCTACAGAGCTGCTGCTGGATTTGAACCTCCAAGCCAGTGGGCCGCAGTCCCGCACTCAACCACTACGCCACCGGGGCTCAGCCCGAAGCTGCAGAAAATGAAAACAAGTCCCTCAGAGCTAACACACGACCCTGAGTCTATCTCATCTGACTTTCCAGAACATCTCAAGAGCAGATTTGACAGATCGAGCATGGACGACAGGAGGCCCGCGGAGCTGTGGGATGACATCAAGATCATGACACATGAAGAAAGCAAAAAGTCAGGAAAGAAAGACAAGATCAAAGTGGATGTCAGCAGAGACTCTGAAACTTGCTCTTCACAGCACAGTAGCAAGGACCAATGGAAGAAATGGTGAAGGGCAAGTGGAACAGGAAATACCAATGGGCAGTCTCAGAAGATGAGGTTAAATATAGCGAGTGTGCAAAGACCTAGGGCTAAGAAGCCAGAGAGGAAGAACATGTTCAGCACTCCTTAGACTGAAAGAACTGAAGGAAAAATCCACGCCTGGGGTTGTAGCATTGACAGATTCTATGGGTAAAATACTGAGCAGTGCAGGAAGCACCAAAAGAAGATGGGAAGAATACACAGAGTCCCTGGACCAAAAGTAACTCACGTCGACGCTCACCGATTGTAAGAGATTGCTGGGATGCAGGGGCATTTGGACCTTCCTTCCATGCTGGGAGCAGGGATGCTGATGTCGTGGGATTGGCTGGGGCTTTCCTTGCTGCTGCTGCTGTAGTCGTAGTTGTTGTTTTCTGCTGTTGGGAGCCTTGAAGACACAGTGGTTCCAGTTGAGCTGCGTTTCACAAGGTCAGCAGTTTGAAGCCATCGGCAGGTCCATGGAAGATGGACAGGTCTTCCGCCCCCCATAGAGCGTTACTGTCTCAGGAACTCACAGGGGCACTTCTATCCCGTCCTGTAGGGTCGCTTGATCCCTCAGCAGCCTCCACTCTTTCCTGCCGTGGGGTCTCCTGTCAGCAAGAACACACCACAGACTCGACTCTTCAGTCTTTCAGCTCTGCTTTCTCTCCCTCTCCCTCGTGGGCTTCCTCTTGCGGTCGTTCATCACTGGGGACCTCAACTCAAAGAGGAAGGAGGTGGAAGCAGCGGCAGGTCAAAGTCATGAGCCACACAAAGAGTCCAGGGGCTTTTGAGCTTCGGAGACAGTCCTTCCACGGCCTCCTCCCTCCCTGTGGGTGTCTGCAGAGAGAGTCGGGAGAGGTCTTGCCTCATCCTCTTCCCTTGGTGGGACGACTTTGGCAGTGGCACCCAGCTGCACCAGAGGGATCTTGGGCAATCAAGGACCTGGAACGTCAAGTGTAGTCAGATACGAGGAAACCCAGAAGGTCTGATGGACCACCGCAAATGTGGGAGACATGGGACCACAGTCAGAGCATCAGAGGGCAAATTTTAATTTGGAGGAACTTTGGTGCCTAGATTAAAAAGAAAAAAAAACAAAGTCAGAAGAGGCAGGGCTTGGCTACAAGCATTGAGACACAAGCGGGGAACGACTGGTTTCATGAACAAAGAGGGTTACCTGTCCAGAGAACGCACTTTCATGATTGTGCCCAGCTCACCGAGCCAGAGCCCAGGGATCAAACCAACCAGGATGGACCTGAAAGACAATTGTACTAGTGGCCCCACCCTGAAGAAACTCTTATGACTACTGCCCTTTCTCCCACCAGTACCTCATCTTTACAATAAAATATTTGTTGAAGAAAGAAAATGGCACCTTTTCTGTCTTCCTGACAGCCTATTCCATCTGCTCCCCAGTCCCCTTCTCCCACCGAGATCTCAGCAGGACCTGGGGCTGAGACTCAGGTTTTATGAAAGGCTTTCCTCACAATTTGTACCTGGATTCATGTATATGATGTGTCATACATGTCCTGGGGCATCTTTCTTCCTTTTTAAAAGTTTTATTGGCATATGCTTCACTGAGCCTACAGTTTAATCATGTAATTAAATTAAGAAGCATGCCATCATCACCAGTCAAGTTCAAAATATTTTCTTCTCACACTCGTTGTCAGCTCCCCATTTCCCCACTTCGTCCCCTGCCATGTCCCTAGTAATTATCAGTCCAATGACTGTCTCTATAGATCTACCTATGCTAAATTTCATATACAGAAAATCATACAAAAGGCAACAGGAAGCTCAAACAGCAACCAGGACTAAGCAAAACAGAGAAATCTCATTAAAAAGGATGGTAGAAAGTATTAAAAAGTGAAACAACTTTAAAATGAGTCAAAAGGGAGAGCAAATGATTAAGTATTTCAATTTTAATCTAATTACATCTGTCAGAACTGACTTTTCAATGTTCTCTGTCTGATAACAAGGCTATTCATGTCCCTGAACTTTGGCCAGAAGGGATTTCTAGAGGCTTAATTTAGAGATGAACCTTGCAAATGGATTTGGGACTGGAGATAACAGTCTAAGTCCCGATATGATTTCCTTCTTCAGATTAGGATTTTATTGTTTACAATCCTTGGATCACACAGGCTGGATTATTCCCTGTAGACTTAGCTCATGCCTCACTTAGCAGCTGCTTGTTTGAGGGCAAGCCCTTTAAGTCTTCAGGCACTCTTCTTTCTGACAGTCGGGCACCAGCTGGCTTCTTTGCCACACTCTGCTGTTGCCCCCATACAGCACGGGCATCAAGCAAGACCATATCATACTTATATGTGTCTCTGATTCACTTTACAGAGTGAATTTTATGATAGAGAACATTATATACCCTCCTGCTTGGAGCAGAAAGTAATTCTACTAATCATGTCATTAATTTAACCAATGCGATAGAATTCGAGACATTGTTGAAAACAGGGGGCTGAGCCCTGGTGGCGTAGTGGTTGTGCGCGGGACTGTGGCCCACTGGGACGGAGGTTCAATTCCAGCAGTGGGGCTGGGCCTCCTACTCCCACCACCGGAGAGCAGTGATGCCCCACAAAAACAAAACAAAACAAATAGAAAACAGGCTTATGCACGCATAAGCCCACTCCAGACTGCAATACCTGAATTGCTGATGTGTGCAGATTAAACTCTTCAGTGACCGGACACTATCAACACCAACAATTGGGGCTAGGGATACACTCTGGGTCATCTTGAGAAGCCATGGAGCTCCAAGATTGAGGGTGGGGGCAATACCTGCTTCACTCTATTCAGGACTGAGTCGATATGGAGAGGGTTGTTTGCGCAGAAAAACAGCAGCTGATAAGCCAGACGGATTCTCATTTCATGTCTGTCCAGCCGTCAAATGAGACTAGTGATGACATGGGGTGTCTCTCCCTTGTCCCCAAGGCTTTTCCTGCACGCCCTCTTCACAGACCCCCTAGAGGTGTCAGTTACGCATAAAGATGTCCTCTGTAAACAGGGACCAGTAAGATGACTGAGCCACCAAGAGGCGGACTGCCCAGAAAGAGAGGGGACAGTTGCTTTGAAGGTCATGGGGTAACCTTTCCTTCTTAGGGATGGAAAGCAAGGAGGGACGGGTCTCCAAGCTTCTAGCAGCACTGCTGGGGTGCCAGCCCCCTGATGCTGCACCCACTCTAGGCTGGTCGAGTACTCTTTGCATCCAGAACAGGGATGTCTCCTGTGGCTCAGAGCATTGGCCAACATGCACATAATTCCCCTCTGTCACTTCCCTTTACAGGCTGTTTCTTTGGGTGTATTTCGAGTATCTTTTGTCAACCGGAATCTTTGAATTCCTCATGTTTATTCCTCTGCAGAGGGTTGACAGATTTTTTCTCATACCTCTTGTGAAGAAGGTCCTTCAGAGTTCCGATTGTCGCCGTCCTAAGGTGCTATCAAGTCAGCAACCAATCACAGCATCTCTGTGTGCAACAGAACATAATTCTGCCTGACTCTGCTCCATGCAGACGAGGCAACGGAGAATGCCACGCCTTGGGCCAGGCGTACCTTCTCCTCCGGGGGGGCAGGTTGGCTTTTTGACACTTGAAGAGGGCTTTTTCAGGTGCTTTGCCCTATGCCATCCCTCATTTGACGTCTTGCCTGCTGCTCCCCTGGTCACGGAGTGTGAGTTCAAGTAAAATGAAGTCCTGGATGATGTCAGCGATTTCTCCACTAATCATGATGTTTGTTGATCCAGCTATGAGAATTTTCATTTTCTTTATGTCAAGGCCGAACCCAGGCTGTAGACGTCATCTTCATCAATAAATGCTACGTGACATCTTCACTTAGGGCAGCAAGGTGAAGACACCTACAGACCTCAGGTGACGAAGGAGTCTTCCTTCTATTTTGATACCACATTCTTTTCTCTACAGTCCAGTTTTTTGGATCATTGCTTCAACATAATATATTCTCATTATACAATCTCTCATCAAACTCTGCTGGTATGGCTAATGGCTGTCCCAGTGACTCAGAGATGAGCAGACTCTCCTGGGCAGGGGGTTGGCAAGGACAGCACAAGGCCTGTCTTCCTAGGCACAGGTGGGTGGGTTCAAACCAATTTTCAGTTCGTAGTCCAGAGCTTAATGACTCCCACCATCCAAGAATTCCTCATTGTTGTGTGACTTCTGCTTCTTGAAGGAAACCAAACTAGAGAGTGAGAAGAGGCTGGGTTAATTAACAGCTATTGTTAATTGAATCCATCTAATCACAATCCTTAAAAGTACTCGAAAGTAGAAACCAAGGCAAGAAGAAAACAACTATTTCTTGGACGTTACCCACAAATGTCTTTCTGTAAATGACCCATCAAGTAAAGCAAAGCAAAGCCAAAAAAAAAATTAGTCTGTGTACAGAACACTTGAGTAACCTGCCAAGCTTGCTGATCCATTTGAACACATGGAAGATTGCTCCAAGCCACCAGAGACTCACAACCTTTAAAGGTTAATTTAGAAAAAGTTGCTGAGGGCTGAGCCCCAGAGGCGTAGTGGTTGAGTGTGGGACTGCAGCCCACTGGTTTGGCATTCAAATCCAGCAGCAGCAAGGCTGGGTCGCTCCCACGACCACCAGAGGGCAGGGATGCCAAAGAATAAAAAAGAAAAAGCTGCTTAGGGCCAAGAATAAGAACCAGCAAATTTCAAAAATTAATAAGATATAAACTGTAATCTCTGATAGCCCAGGAGTAGTACTATATATATATATATATATATATATATATATATATATATATAATTTCCAACACTATTTTTCAGAAGATGAATTCCAAATAATACTAATATCCAAGAAGAAATCACAGTAGATATAAGAACACTTACAACTAAATGGTTATGAAAATACCATATGTAAAAATGTATATAACACAGTTAAATTGGAATGTAGAGGACAATTGATGGTCCTTAATGCTTATACTATAAAATAATTGTAAAAAAATAAAATAATTGTGGTGGTCATGTGCTTATGTTAATTTCATGATTGAGATGTAGGGGTGGTGTCTAACCTGTTAATCTGGAGATAGTCACTGAGCAGCCAATGAGGTCTCTGTGTGGGCATGACTTTCTCCTGATACATCTGAGAAATCTCACGATATTTCCCTCGTGAAGATGAAACTCTATCTCCCTGGTTGTTGGGAGTTAGTCTCAGAGACGATGAATCACGGACAAGACAAAATGGCAGCATCTGAGGAGCCAGAGAAGCCACACAGCTTGGCCCTGATAGAGCCTCTGAAGCCGGGGCGGCCATGTGGAGACTGTTAATGAGTTGCTTCTGTCACCACTGGATGAACCCTGAGCTCTGAAAGTGAGGAGCCATGGGGAGACCCCTGCCAGCACCGGGATTCTGCACCCACTGACCTGTGACTTTGTGAGTCGGAAGGACACATTATAGACTGGTATCGGACATATGGGCTAATATTGGACTTATGACTTTGAACTGGCCTGGGTTGGGATGCTCTCTCAGTGTTCCATTCCTTTTGTATATAAACTCTTTCCTTATATCCATATGCGTGTCTATGAAATTTGTTTCTCTAGTCTACCCAGACTAACACAATAACAAAGTCTAAAATATAATGAGTAAAACCAAACTTAAGTTAATACAAACCCAAAGGAAGTAAACAGAAAAATAATTAATGATGATGGCAGAATTTAATAAGAAAATCATATCATCTGCAAATAACGACAATTTCACTTCTTCCTTACCCAGACAAATACCTTTGATGTCTTTTCTTTGTCTTATACTGTTAGCTAAAACCTCCAGTATGATATTGAATAAGAGTGGGGACAAGGGATATCCTTGTCTGGTCCCCTTTTTCAGTGAGATTGTGTTAGCCTTTTTTCTATTGACTATCACGTTGGCTGTTGATTTTTCATAATAGCTTGAATCGTCTTGAGGAATTTTCCTTCTATTCCTACCTGCTTGGGTATCTTAAACAGGAATTGGTGCTGGGTATTGTCAAATGCTTTTTCCACATCTATTGATATTATCTTGTGGTTCTTATAGTTTTTCATGTCAATGTGGTAAATGATACTAATGATCTTTCATATGTCGAACCATCCCCGCATCCCGGGTATAAACCCCACTTGATCATGGCGAATTATTTGTTTTATATGCTTTTGCATTCTATTGGCCAGTATTTCATTAAAGATTTTTGCATCAATGTCCATTAGGAATATTGATCTGTAGTTCTCAATTCTTGTGGAATCTTTGCCTGGTTTCGGTATCAGTGGTATACTAGCTTCATAGAAGTAGTTCAGGAGTTTGCTATCTTTTTCCATGTTTTGAAAGAGTTTGTGTAGGATTGGTGGCAGTACTTCTCTGAGTGCTTTGTAGAATTCTCCTGTAAAGCCATCTAGTCCAGGTGATTTTTTTGTTGTTGGTAATCCCTTGATAACCTTGCCTATTTCTTCTATTGTTATGGGTCTGTTGAGATTCTTGACGTCCATTGGGGATAGTCTAGGGAGACACTGTTTTTCCAAGAATGTGTCCATGTCTTCCAAGTTGCTGAATTCATGGAAGTACAGTCCTTTTGTAGTACAGTCCTTTTGTAGTACTGTGTAATTATGCTTTTGATTTCATTAGGGTCAGTTATGATGTCCACTCTTTCATCCCTCATTCTTGCTATTGAAAAATTTCCCCTCCTTTCTTTGGTTATGTCTGCCAGTAGTTTATTATTTTGTCCATCCTTTCAAGGAACCATTCATTTTCCCTACTGTTTTCTTATGTTCCCTCTCCTGAACCTCAGCCCTGATTTTTATTATTTCTTTTCTTTTGCTATTAGTGGGATTGTTCTGCTGATTGTGCTCTAGTCATTGTAACTTCTGTGCCAACATATCAGTTATAAGACACTCCTCCTTTTTCAGGTGTGCATGTATGGCTATGAAACTTCCTCTGAAGACTGCCTTTGCTGTGTCTCCTAAGTTTTGGTATGCCATGTTTTCATTCTCGTTGGTTTCTAGAAAGTCCCTAATTTCATCTCTGATCTCGGCCAGTACGCACTCCTTTTGCAATAGAGAGTTATTTATCCTCCAACTACTTGCTTTTGTTGTCTTCATCTTCCTTTTGTTGATTTCCAACCTTATGGCACAGTGATCTGAGAGAGAGGTCTGAATGATATCAATGTGCTTAAACTTACGTAGATGTGCTTTATGCCCAATATGTGATCTATCTTTGAATATGTGCCATGTGGGCTTGAAAAGAATGTGATTTTTTTTGTATTTGGATGAAAAGCTCTGTAGATACCTATTAAATCTAATTGTAGTGTTTAGATCACTAGCGTCCTTGTTGAGTTTCTTTCCCTGTGATCTGTCTTTCTCAGAGCATGGTGTATTAAAGTCACCCATTATGATTGTTGAATCTGTGATTTATTTGTTCATCTTTTGGAGTGTTTGGTTTACGTATTCAGTGGGTCTCTCATTGGGGAACATGTGTTTTAAATGCTTATTGGTTCATTGTCATCCTTCTCTTGAGCATTATATAGTGTCCCTCCTTATCTCTTTTTATTGCTTGCAATTTGAGGTCAATTTTATCCGAGATTAGGATTGCTACCCCTGCTTTTTTTGAATCGCTATTTGCTTAGTATGCTTTTGTCCAGTCTTTGATTCTCAGCCTATTTTTGTCTGTAGTCCTGAGATGTGTGTCCTGTAGGCAGCAGGTTGATGGGTTGTATTTTCTAAGACAGTCTGCTAGCCGCAGTCTTTTGATGTCTGAGTTCAGTCCATTGATTTTAGGGTTATTATCTCCAACTGCGGAATATGTGATGTCATCTTCTACTTTTTGTGTTGGATGTTTCCCTACTTATCTTTCTTGGCAGTGTGTTGTGGATGTGTGTGTGAGGGTTGATTGTTCTTGATTTCTTTCCACTGTTAAGCCATTCCTATTTTCAGGGCTGTTTTCTCTTTGCTGCCCTCTGGGTGAGGTTATTCTATGTGACGTTCTCTTATTTATGCTTGATGAGTGCTATTCTTCTGCCCATACTGGGTCAGCAAGGATCTTTTGTAGGGCTGGGTTTCTTCTAACATATTCTTTGAGATTTTCCTTGTCTGGAAAAACTCTTATTTCTCCATCTATCTTGATAGATAATTTGGCTAGGTAGAGTATTCTTGGGTTTGCATTATTTTTCTTCAATTTTTGGAATATATTACTCCACTCTCTCCTCTTCTTCATAGTGTCTGCTGAGAGATCTGAGCATATTCTTATTTGGGAAACTTTATATGTGATTGCCTTTTTTCTCTAGCTGCTCTCATGATTTTCTCCTTTTCCTCAAAGTTGGATGGCTTAACTATTATGTGCCTTGGTGACTTCTTCTTAGAATTCAGTCTAGCCTGTGTTCTTTCAGTCTTCTGAATGGTTGTCTGGCTTACATTCATTAATATAGGGAAGTTTTCCTCCAGGAATTCTCTGACTATTGTTGCAGATGACTTCTTTGTTGTGTCTTCCTATAGTAGACCAATAATTCTGATGTTATTTCTCCTTATAGCATCAAACATAGATCTTACATTTTCTTCAGTTTCTCTGATAATCTTATCAGATTTTTTCACATATGTTAAATTCCACTTTGCCATCCTCTAGGTCAATCCTGTGGTTTTCAGTTTTCTTCAGTCGATTTGCAAAGTCCATGAGTCTGCTGTTGTTTTCTGTTCTCTCATCCTTAAGCTTTTGTATTTCCCTTTGGTGTATGGACTTTATCTCATCTATCAATTCATCCTTTTAATATATTCTTTCCCTCATATCATGTGATTCCAAGCATCATTCTGAAATTTTCTTTCTGCAGCATATCAATGTCTGCTTCTTGTATACATTCCACTAGGTCCAGGGCATCTTCTGTCGTTACCTTTTGCTTCTCTTGTTTTTTTGTTGAGGTTGTTGGGGCTGATTGCTGTTTGCATTGCATTGCTTTTGAGGAATGAGGTGCCATTTTCTAGGGTCTCAAAGAGTACTGGCTCCCTCTAGGAGACTTAAAAAGAATGTGTCCTTGAACTTCCTGTGACTAATTTCGCTATGGAAATAGCCTAATTCTTTATCTTCTTGTGACTTCACTCTTTCCCTAGTGAACCAGTGTTCCGTTATCTGGAGGGTAAGTTGGGTGATCTTCCCAGGGTCCACTGGATGGAGTGTTGTGGACTCACAAGGATGATGCTGCACTGCATGATCTCACCAGGGACTGCTGGGATGGTGCAGCCCATGGCTGCCTGAGGCACTGCAGGGAGTGCGTGGAGCTGCCCATTGCAAGGGGAGCGCCACGGAAGGCTCATGGGCTACCCACTCCTGAGTAGAACACCGTGAATAGTGGATGGAACCACCTGATCAGGCAGATCACTGTGGAGGTGGGGCAGTGGTTCCTGCAGCAGCTTGCAATTCAGGCCAGCGCTGTAGAAACCACCCTGGGCCCCTTGAGGCACAAGGTTGGCAGATGGAGATTCCTTAGTCAGATGGACCCCCAGAGGACATGTAAGAGCTCTCCCCAAACACATAGACTGGAATTCCCCTGTAAGAAATTGGGCAGAAAATACCCAGGTAGATGGTGGGTGAGTTTCTCCACCCTCAGGCTACTCTGCACAGGGTGGGGCTCTCCCAGCTGGGAGTAGCAGGCATAGTTGCCCTAGGCTAAGGGGAGGGATCTGGCCTGTGAGCCAAACTGGAAAAGACCAGGAGTTCAAACCAAGAAACCAGGTTTGCTGAAATCATGGGGGGGGGGGGGATAGAGAGAAGCCAACGAACCCAAAGCAGCCACACAGTCAAGCCGTGATCTCTGAGTGCAGGGTCGGAAGGGTTCAATCTCGGGTCTGCACCGGCTAGACAATGCCCCTGTGTGGGCTCAAACTGTCCCCGCAGCGGCTCTGGCGGAGACAAGAGTGGAAGGCAGCGGTGAGTCAAACCCCAGCCGGGCTTCACTGTGGCAAGCCGAAAGTCCCCAGCCCCTCATAACCCCGTGAATCTATGCCTCCTGATCTTTATGATGATCCTCCAGCGATCCCTTAGTGCTGAATTTCACTTTCAGACATTTTCCCTGGGCCGATCTCCTGCTGATTCCCTTTGGTGAGTGTCACATAGTCGCCATCTTCCTGGAAGTCCTTTCTCTAGATCTTAAATGCTACCCCTCACCCCGCTATCATGATCCCAATTCTACCTTACAAATCCAGCTAGACCAGAGGGTGTGCACTGGTTAAGATAGGAATCAGAAACACAGGGAATCCAGAATCTCTTCAGGACCTGTGGTGAAGGTGGAGGCAAGGTGGGGTAGAAAGGGGAAACCAATGACAAGACTTTACATTTAGCCTCTTCCCTGGGGGATACCAGACAGGGAAGTGGGTGCAGGAGACATTGGGCAGTGTAAGATATCACAAAATAATAATAATTTTTAAATTGTCAAGGGCTCATGAGGAAGGGGAGAGTGGGGAAGGAGGGGGAAAATGAGGAGCTGATACCAAGAGGTTAAGTAGAAAGCAAATGTTTTGAAAATGAAGAGGGCAACAAATGTACGAATGTGCTTGACACACAATGGATGGATGGATGGACTATGATGAGTTGTACAAGCCCTAATAAAATGACTTATAAAAAGACAAACCAACCCCCCCCCAAAAGTCTATCCCCCCCAGAAAAAAGACAAACCGGATTTGTTGAAAAGGAAGGATTTCCTAAATCTATTGCCTTGAACCCAAACTATTTCACTAAGCCATCTTTTAACTAAACAACATTTCAGTCCATTTAATGAATAATGTTCTGCTTGAAAGAAAGAAAGAAAATCAAGGAGGTTTTACTTTGAGGACTAAGGTGTGCCTGACCCAAGTCGTAACATTTTCAATGGCCTCAGATGCATGTGAAAACTGCACATTGAACAGAGAAGACTGAAGAATTGATGCATTTGAACTGTGGTGCTGATGAACAGTACTGGGGTTGAGGTGGATTGTGGCAGATGTAGTTAGGTGAGAATCTCATATCATCTGATCTAAGCCCATTCTAAACGATTCAGATTTTAATATTTCCTGTTTGAGGCGGCTTTATGTTTTATCTTGTTATTGTTTCACTGTTGTTTATTGGCTTGCTTCTTGTTCACGCTTTGTATGACTTTCTGTACATGCTCTTCAGGATAGGTAACTCTCGAGAGGTAATAGGTAACTCTCCATGAATTGGTAAATGCCTAGGGGCATGGCAGGGGAGAATGCGGGAAGGGGAGGCACTTGTATCAAGAAGGAAGAGAAGAAAATGCTCTGAAGTTCTTTCTAGGGATGATTGCACAACTCTTGTTGACATGGAACGATTCAGTCCACTGTATGGGAAGTACACGCCAATGAAATTAGATATCTTTTTTTAAAGCATAAGGAAGGGAGAATTTCAAGCTTTGTTGAAAGAATTCGTTAAAAGCAGGATTTCAGTCACTCATGTATTTCAATAACTACATGAAGCACCTCTTCAACTGACATTTTTCTATGAAAATAATGCTTCTTCACACCTACTCATTCCTGATTTAGGTGAAGCAGATCTGGTCTCCCCTCCGCACCCCATGGAGTTCACTGACTCTGCAACCTGTCCCAGCATGTGTGACACGCATCACACAGGGATCCATGCGCAAAGCATGAAAAAATAAAAAGGAGGAGGGAAGCTTAGAGGAGTTTGTGAGGTATGAGCATGACCCCACAGGCCTTGCTGAGATTTTGAAGGGGGGGTGGGCAGAGTTAGGAATGGGCAGGGTTTTCAAAAAGAAAGAAATAAGATAGACAAAGGATGTGACTTCTTTCTTACTTTAACAAATACATTTTTACAAAGTTCAGGATTGGGTGGGCAGAAGGGAAACCATTATGGACAGGACCTAGATTCTTCAATGTGGGCAGCTAGTTCTGTTCCTTGAGGATCCAGGGTGCCTTGGGTTCCTGGGGTTTCGCCTGGGAGCAGGGCACAGCACTGAGTGCTTCTGATGTGTTCTTTGTACGGGGCACCTCTTGCCCATTGGACAAGACTTCCAGGCTTGCATCTCACTGTTTTTGCAGCCCCTTCTCCGTGGTCCATCTCTTGGTACGTTCTTAGATTTCTCCCTCGCTCTTTTGAATCTCTGATTTAGAATTTGTCATTTTGTGTTTGAAATTGACCTTAAGCCTCCCACAATCCCTTGGTACTGACCACAGGATTTCCCTAGAATGTGGGTCCACTTGAAGTCCTAGGTCCTTCACACCCCCAAGATCCCCTCTGATGGAGCTACACACCAATGTCTGAGCTATGCCAAGAGGAAAGAATTAAACAAGAACTTCATGGACAATGTACTTGCAAGCAGCAATGCAGCAGGGAGAAAAGGCTGTCTCTTTTGTAGACAGTTCACTCCTCACAGTCAAAGTTCAAGACCATGAGGCTTTGGCATTTTATCAGTTACATCTCCTTCTGCTTTTTGTTTGATTTGCCTGTAGTAAGTGACCATAAGAGGAAGCCCAAGAGTGGGGGTGAGAGAAAACAGGTTAGAAAACTGAGGAGATGGGTTTGACGTGTGTTCCTGCAGACAGACTCCACCACGGGGGAGAGCAGTGAAGAGAACATGCACCTGCTGCTGCTTCTCCCCCTTCTCTTCTGGCTTCCAGGTGAGTGTGGGGCCTGGGTCTCTACACAAGGAGAGGAGCTTTTTCAACAAGGAGTGTCAGACAGAGGGAGAAGGGACTCATCATGAAGGTATCTGGCAAAATAATTGAGTCCGTGTCTAAGTAGTTTCTTCTAATGATGTGATAAACCATGTGTGCTTCATCTTTGCCCCCTTCAGAGTTTCTAATCACCAATACATAAAAACCTGTATTAGGCCTGTCAACTGACCACGCTGGGGCTTGTGTTACAAAATGGTCACACTCACCAGCCCTCTGGTCTGCTGGGAAATGAGGAGGCGCCTGGTCACTCAAGAGGACTCGAGGGTTTCTACTTCTGGACCTTTGTTCACGCTCCTGGAGCTTTGCTAATATCCCCAAGCAAGGAAAGACTTGAGGGAAGAGTGAGGGAGGGAGAGGGGAATCTGGGCACTTGGGGCACAAGGGATAATGGAAGTTGCTGAGGGATCAGAAAAGTCAAGGAGAGGAGGCTTGGTGGGGACAGAGGGCAAAGGAACGTCTGGGACATGGGAGAAGAAAGAAGGTGGAAATAATTTTTGAATTGATGAGTTTCTTTAAATGAGAAATGGAGATTTCCTTAATTTGTCAGTGGAAGCTCTGAGCTTGTCTGCTTGCTTTTCTTTCTCTGTCCTCTGTCACTTCCCTTCTCAGTCACTTTCTTGTTGACCCATCATCTCTGGGGACTTAAAC
>PVJH01034225.1:0-20837 GCA_004026705.1 Nesogale talazaci | reverse complement strand
TTGTTGGTTCATCTGGGTTAAAAAAAAAATCTCTTTAACGCATGATAATAGGTGGTAGGATGGCTTTTATCTTTGATACAGTGGGGGGAAATTAGCCATTTTGGACACATCCTACACACAGAGACATCCACAATTATTTTAATTTTGTCTAAATATATAAAAGTTAAGGAATTTTTATTGAATACAAAGAATTGTACTGCTATGAAAAGATGCCTAGTAAAGAATGTATGCTTGAAGACACAAGAGGGACACGTTGGCCAATCAAATGATGTTCCTGAAATCACATCTTCAGCACAAACAACATGGATTGGCTTTGGGAGGAGGAAGGATATCTCCAATAAAATAACAACTAAAGAGACAGCGGGCTGAGCCCCGGTGGCGTAGTGGTTGTGCGCGGGACTGCGGCCCACTGGGACGGAGGTTCAATTCCAGCAGTGGGGCTGGGCCTCCTACTCCCACCACTGGAGAGCAGTGATGCCCCCCCCCCCCCAAAAAAAACCAAACAAACAAAAAAAGAGACCGTTAGCTTGGCAGACATAAGGGATACATTGAGGGTGTTTCTATACTTTAATTGCCATTTCCCTGAGAAGGATGAGACAGTACTTTTTGCTGAAGAATGAACTGTGGAATTTTAGGGAAACTTCAGAGTTTCACGTGTGAGGATAAGAAAGGAAATAATTGTTCCTGGAAAGTGGAGAGGAGCTGAACAGGGGGATGTTCAGAGCCATGGCGATGTTAGAACCACTGAAGGTAGGAGTGGCTCCCATGGATTGATAAGGTGATCTGCACTGCTGTAGCTATCCCCAGTGGCCCATGCCTGTATCCACAGTTTGTTGGACAAGAAGTTTTATTGATGGCTTTTGGAATCGACTCTAGATCCTCCATACATAAGGAAAATATGTCTGTTTTTGTTTAACATTTGGTTGTATGTAAAATTTTTTAGCTAAGGTAGATTACACTGACAAGTGATTTCTTTATATAATTTTGCCATGTTCTACCAGCTTCTCAAAGTAGTACACTTTAAATAACTGAAATAAAGAGTAGTGTCAAGAGGCAAAGATAGCACTCTGAGGCTGGTGGTGTGTCTGGACCAAGCCCTATGTAGCTCCATGGCCTTGTGTACACACAACAGCTAGACAATGAATAAATACTGAAGAATCGAAGCCTTTGAATTGTGTTGGAGATTTTTAAGATGCCATGGAAAGTTAGAGCATACCATTCTGTCTTGGAAGTACAGTTCCTGAAGAGCAAGGATGGCAAGATTTTGTTCCACCACTTTGGACGTATTAGCAAAAGTACCATCATCAGGGAAGGCTGTCAGGCTTGGTAAAATGGAGGTCAGCGAAAGAGAAAGACCCTCGGTACAATGAGGTCACCTGGTGGCTGCGACAGTGGGCTTGAATGTAGGAGTGATGGTGAGGGTGCCGTAGAATCCAGCAGTGCTTCATCGTCGTGTACGTGGGGGAGGGGTTCCTATAAGTTGAACAAACCATGCTAAAGTGTTCATGGTTTTTTTTTTTTTGGCTTTGCCGATTTATAGGATTTCCATCCCCTCAAATGTTGCTTTGCTTGGTTTTGCAGGTTTTAATATTCTTTTTCCCAGTGGCTATCTGAATTATATGTTGGAGATAATTTGTTTGAATTGGATAAACTATAATGGCTCTGAAAATGAGAGAATGGCTTTTTAAAATCAAAGTAATCAAGATGCATTATAATTGTCATATCTGCAGAATATACATGTCTATGTGCCATATCTGTGTGCCTAGCAGTGGAATTTAGGGCAGAAGTTCAGAGCATAATTCTGTTTATCTTGCTTCCACAACTTTTCTCTCTCAGATTATTTAAATTTTCATTTACTTGCAATAGTCTTTCTTTTAATCGCCCTCTTCATCTTCTTTTTAACTCATATGGCCATTAATTCATTCTCTTTTTGTCGACTACGCTTTTCGGTTCTTTGTCTTTTGTGGTTCTGGGATCCATGTTGGTTTTTTTCCTATAATAAAACGAGTAAGGGGCTGAGCCCCGGTGGCGTAGTGGTTGTGCGGGACTGGGGCCCACTGGGACGGAGGTTCAATTCCAGCAGTGGGGCTGGGCCTCCTACTCCCACCGCCGGAGAGCAGTGGTACCCCCCCCCCCCAAATAAATAAATAAATAAATAAAATGAGTAAGTAAGCATGAGGCTCTATCATGTGCATGGGATGGCCCCTTTTTCTCCTTTTTCACTAAGCATTATGGACTTTGGCAGTTTTTATAGGAGAGGCAGACTGGGAAGATAAGAAAGAAAACGTGACTGTTGTCCGTGCACTGCCAATCCTTTCCCACGTAGGAAGTGCGGTTTTGTTCCTCACAGGAATCGCTTCTTTGGCCGCTGCTCCTTTCTGTCTGTCTTTCTTTCCATTTTGGCAGCTGGCTTTGCTGCCGCTTCCTTCTTCCTTGCGGATGTTGTTAGATCCCACAGACACTGTGCGTTACTCTTCTTATGAGAGCCTGGAAAGAGTCCGTTGGTCTCCTTTTCGACTGCTCATGGCGCTCAGTGGAAGAATAGACCTCTTGAGAAGATGTGTTCCCTTGCTACGAATGCTAGGCTGTCAATTCGTTCTTGTTCACATTAGCCTGGGTCTTTCAGAGATTAAAATATTAAAAATTAAGATAATATTTTGAAGTTTCCTGTTGGTTGCTTGTGTCGATGAGAAACTTGAATTGTATGTTTACTTCCTCTCCTATTGTTCCGTCATTAAAACAAAGACAAAAAGCTTTTGGTTAACGTTTCAGCAGAAAACTGGTTGCTCTAATTTCCCATTAAGGTTTTCTCATAGTGTTTTTCGGGTTTCCCGCTGCAGCGAGCGCATTTTCTCAGGGGTGTTGCACTGTTGTAGTCTCGAGTGTTGTGTTAGGACATCCTGGGCCTAACAAATACCAGGTAGTGGTTGAGAACAGAGACGCTGGCGGCAGGCAGACTGGACTGCATCCACATTCCTCTGCCTGCTCCCCTTACCGACCTTGTTGCCTACAAGAAGTGACTTAAATGCTCTGGGCTTTCCTTTCCTAGTCTCTGGATAACAAGGGGTTATTTTACTTACCACCCTCAACCTACTCTGGGAAGATGTTCCAGAAATACTCGGTATTACAAATAATATATAATCCTCATATTTTTCCTCATGGATTGTCGAATATGTTGGATACAGTTAAGACTTCATAATATAACAGTAAGATAAATAACTTCAGATGAATCTACTCCTTGGACCATCTTGAAAAGGTTATGCTGTGGGGACCTGATGCCTTAGCCAGGTGAACAGGATGCACAGCGGGGAGCTGCCACTTTGGGATTGTAAATGTTTATAGAAAACGTTATAAAAATTCTCTTTCTCAGAGTATGATTTACTAACTGATTCTTCCTCTATGAAAATGATCACTTGAGAATCTTCAGCTTTTAGGTAAAAATCTGGGAATGTGATCAGGGAGTCCCTGAATTGAGATTCCCATAGAGCTTTTTTTTCTAATTCTTTGAGTTTAATTTAGATTAGTTTTGTCTTTTTGCAGTACGTTAATAACTGTGTCTGAATAAACTTGCGTCTCTTCGTAAAAGTACTATAATTCTCTTTTGCACATTCTTAGAAATATTAAAGCAAAGAGGAAATATCTTTGAGCGCATGCATTGCACAGGTATTTATTTTGATCAAATAAGGCTGGACAGTTATTTCATTTAAGGGAGTGAACTTTTAAAACAAGTCAGATCTGGGGTCATGATGGTTTATTTAACAGATGCCGAGTATCCATTACATGACAACAGATCCTGCACTGCACTGGAAACGCGAGACCAGCGGATAGAAAGTCAGGTGGTAGCAGCAGAAAGGTGGGTTCCAGTTAGCTGATTTTCCCTTGTTTATTAAAGCCCTTTCCCCAAAGGCTTGCATTTGAAGACAAAAAGGAAAATCAAAAGAAGCCATGGCAATGCAGTTGGAAATAATGTAGTTGACATGAAATTCAAACCAATCCCTCTCCTGGCCTTCCCTCCCTCCCTCCTCCTGTTCATCTTTCAGCATTTAGCAAAAGACCTAATAGAGTGTGAAGCTGCTGCTTAATCCTTTGAATCCTTTATATTTGGGATAATTGTGTGAGATCTCTTAAGGACTTGCAGTTTTCTGACGCAGTTGTATGGCATTGCCATCCTGATAAATGTCCTATCCCAGCTACGTCACTAATTCACATGTTATGTAACCTTGAATCAAGGCCCTTAGTTGCAGTGGTGATAATAAATAAAATATACCTATAAATATATTCTATCACTAACCTGTCAGAAGTGTTTAAAAACACATGACTTAAAAATGTTGAATTTTTTAAAAGTTAGCCACTATGTATAGGAAGTGATATGATTATAAAATTTTAGCTATCGTTACTTCTACAGCATTGTCTGGGCATTTAGGAGTAAGAAATAAAAAAGAAGCTGTATAATTCAACTTTTAAACACTCAAAAAGAATGGGGGGGGGTGTGATAGACTTGACGTGATGTTTTAGATATAGAAAAATTCACAGAATGTCTACCTGCTTCTAGCTATCTTAGAAACAAGTGAGATTTTGACATGCCAAGCATGGAATCAATTCTAAGTGAACCCATGTGAACTGCAACATTTTTGTCCCCTGATGTTATAACTTTGTACAAACATACCTAGATAAGGTGGTCTAGTTCTGGCAACTTCTGCCAGAGGCTCAATAGGGGAAATGTAGTGCTGGAAAATATATAATATGAAGTGTGAATGCTGCTAACATTTAACTCAAATTTTTAGTGGCTTAACAGAAGTTTCTTCTTAGAGTGGAGTCCCACACTAAGTCTCAGAGTCCGTCTTCTGCCCTTTAGCTGACTGTTACTGTATATAACAGGTGATTCATCAAAATAGATGTTCCAAACCTCTGGCACTTACTGTTGATTGTTTTCTGGACTTCGGCTTTCTTGGCAAGTAACTGAAATATCCACGGGGAGGGGGGTGTTGGACGGCGAGAGGAATGAGCCTTGGTCAAGGATTAGCCCCCGGACATCCTTGGAAGGAATTGGCTGGAATTTGCATGGGCCATTTTAGGAGTGCGCTTCTCTCCTTAAGTTTGCTTGGTGTTTTGTTTTGTTTTTGCAAAACAGTGAGTACAGTGAGTCAGTTTAGTCTGCAGTGTTTGTGGAACTCTTTTAGTAGACCAGGAAGTGGACTGTCCCAAATGAATTAGCACTTCATCTGCTGTCTCAAAACTGAAATCACTTTGACTTTCTCTGTTGATATTCAATCCGTAGCTCATTTCATAATTTATGCAAACTTAAAAAACGCAGGTGGCCCTTTGCTGGGGTGGTGACATTTGTAGTTTTAATTGTCAATGGCATCTGTGCTCAGAAGCCGGGTGGCACAGTGCTACCCAGGGCAGACCCACTAACTGTTGTCGGAGAAAGACGGGGCAGTCCACTTCTGTGACAGTGACCGTCTGGGGAGCCTTAGAGGGCAGTTCTGCTCTAGTCTCCTAGGAGACAAATGCCGCCTCCTAGTGTCTTTCTGCCCTGAAGAGAATGACATTCATTTTGTGATCAAATCCCCAGATCTGATACAGACCTGATCAACCTTGTAGCTAGCCTTTTGTTTCCATGGAAAGAACAGGGAACTTGCCTGTAACTCTTCAGAACAACGTTCAAGCCAAGCCAAAGGCTATTTTCCTTCTATTCATCACAAAGCCTTCTGATTTATTCCTATATTTACCTTTCTGCGCTGAAATAAGCACGTGAATTGTGTACTTTGAATAGCGGATGATATTGTGAAAGCCACTTTGCCTGGGCTTTATTTGCCATTAATGAAATTTTCTTATAGAACTTTGGAGATATTCTCATTCCTATTTTTAAAAAGAAATTATTCATGGATAGTCACTAATTCAGATTATGTATTGTTCAGAAGACTAATATATACTTAAAAGAATAAACCTTGTGCTAACATGAATGTATGTATAGCAGAGTTTGGGGTTTCTTTGGAGGAGTGGGGGAGATGAAGGTGACAGTCTGGGAAGCCTTCGAGGGCAGTTCTGCTCTACTCTAAATAGATATCATTTCACATAGATATCATGTGCTCTTGTATGTAGAAAGTGGCATATGTGAGGCAAACAGGAAAAATGTTTCTAGGTTAAGATATCAGAGTAGAAATTAGAGGACAAGAATGGCATTTTTATGAGGAATGGTTTTAAAAAAGGTAAGGGAATAATCTTACTTGGTTTAGAAAAAGTAGGTGTTTAGAATTGTAGTGGACAATCAATTGATGCTTCCTAAGCTCTATCAGTTAAGTGTTGGACTGATAACCACAAGATCAGTAGTTCAAACCCACTAGCCACTCACAGGAAGGAAAATCAGGCGGTCTGCTCCTGGAAAGCTTTACTCTCAAAAAATTCTAGAGAGGAGTCCTGCTCTGTTCTACAGGGTCAGTGTGAATTGGAATTTATTCCATGGCAACAGGGCTCTTTTTCTTTTCTTTATAGCCCATGCCATCATGGGGCATTTTGTGGTCAACTAGCAAAAAGGTGAGTGGGTAATGCATGCTGTGAATGGAGGACCTGGAAACACAGAGAATCAAGAGAAGGGTTTGATTAGGGTTCTGGGTGATGTCAAAAGGAAAGTAGGCATGAATACAAAGATTGTTTTGTTCTGTTGAGTAAGAAAGAAATGTCGGGGGGGGGGGGGAGAAACTTAAATAACTTAAACTTTATCAGGAATTATTTTGATGTTTCTTGACATTCTTGTTTTAGAAAGCCTTTGGTGATCAGTATTCTGAGAAGATGGCTAGAAGTATGTAGAAACATTTTGGAAGGTAGAAGATATTTGAAAAGGACCCTCCTTCACAGAGTTTGCATCCAATGGAGGAAAGAGACTGGAAACAAACACTGTATCTCCCAATCCACAGTGATCTTAGTGGATTCAGATTCACTGTAGCTCAGACTGAACTGTGCATCACAGCAACCCACTAACCTCCTCCGATAGGGCAGTGGCTCTGCTTATGATGCAGGACTGAACCTCGTTTCCCTGCAAATAAACGGAGAATTCTCCCAAGGGAGGGTGAGAGCCGTAAAGTGGTGACTGGTGAGATTCCAAATACAGTTTGGGGGTAGAGCTAACTGGAGATGTCGATGTAGGCAGTGAAGGAGAGTCAAGTGCAACACCTAGGATCTCTGTGGAGAGTCTGTGAGAAGGAGAAAAAGGTCATTATGCCTCTGGTGGAAAACAAGTTTATGTGGCCCCCCCCTCCATCCAGAAGTGCTCCCGAGTGCTGGATCCCCAGTAGGTGAGAGCAGAGAGAACCCCTCATTTCTCTGTCCTTGTAGAGGATGCCCCTGGAGGTCACGGCCACACGGGGTGAATTGAAGTGCCATCCCACAATGAGACTGACTGTCGAGTTGGTGGGGTGTGGGAGAAATAAAGTTTGGGACCTCCTGGAGATGAGGTCCAGTGAGGAGCTCTGGAATAGAGAGACGTGGTTTTGAGTGTGAAATAGTTTTGACAATCCATTGGGAGCTGTAGGTTTGGGTATTAAATTCAAGTAATGGACTGGGTAGTCATCTTGCCTAGAGGAATGTAAAAAACTTTTGAGGGAAATTAGAAATTGAGACGTTTTGCCTCGGAGTACAAGGAGTGATAAGAACTGATTTTTATCACCTCAAAGAGTGAATTGTAGCCTAGAAAGGTTGTGTTTTAAAATCACTTAGAGAATTTCGCCCCAAGTATTATATGTGTGACTTTCCTCCTATTCACGTGCTTTTATGAAGTGTATTGATGGACAAGAATGGTGTTAGGAGTGGAAGAATGCACACAGACACATTTAGAACATTCTAGATCATTCCATCATGCTCTTCTCTCCACTGATATTGTGAAAATGACTCTAGATTGTGGAAATCAGCAGGGTACCTACTATAGAATGCCAGATGGCCAGGATGAGCAAAGGGCCTTGGGGGACAGGGGGGAGGGACGCACAGGTTTTCCTAAGGGTGAGCCACTCACAGCCACCCTCAGAAATCATGGTAATATTGGAGGAACATGTTCAAGGAAATCAACAGGTTCTTGCACTGTGGAACTTCACAGTGCATTGCATGAATCTTCAAGAACGTGATTGTCTTTTTGAAACCTATCTGACCACACAACCCTTCTTTTCATGAAGCACCTTGTTTTGGTTTCTGCACAACATGAAATGCTGAGTTCACAAACAACCATTGTTAGCTCCCGTGAGGTTGGGAAGTCCCAGGGAATTGTGGGAATGTCCACCTTGAGACTGCGAAAGCAGAATCCAGGGACGTGGCTCTGTTAGTGGATAGGATGACTTTCCAACCCTCCAGGGAAAAGTTTTGCTGTTTTCTCACATGGAGTCCCGTATCAGTGAGTTGTCATTATGTTGAATTTGCAAAGCATGAGGCAAAAGTGTGATGTCGCGCAGTATTTACATGCAGTGTATGATCAGATTCTTAGAACATTGGGATAAAGCCATTATAAAACAAGACCAGTATCAATGACCTTCAGGAATGCTACCCATTTACTTAGGAATAGGAGAATAGAGAAATGTGGATGCTTTAAAAGCTGATGTACTTTGAAGTCTCTGTGCAGCCAGCTGTCGCAGTGACTTCAGAGTTTGGGGAGAATACCTACCTTTGGAGTCGAGGTGGCACCATTGACTCTGAGAGAGTCCCAATTCGTACCCTATCATTAAACTGAAGATCATCTTCCCAGGGAATCATAGTCCTACTCTTATATTTAGGCTGTTGGTTCTGTCTCCAAGTAAGATCCTGATGAGTACAATGCTTAGTGGCCGGGGTTGGATGTTTAGTTACCAGGATTTAGTTTTGGTGATGTTTTTATCAGTATGTGAACCTGCTGTAAGGAAATGCTAAAGATTAATATTTAATTTCCTCAACTAAGTGCATTTCAGGCCTCCCACGTTATCCATTCTCGGGTTCCAGTTGCTGTGCCATTTCTCCCTCATGTCCCTCACCCTTCTCGTTCAACTGCCCTTTACAACCTGAGACGTGTGTGTCCTGGTGGTTGGAGCAGTACCCTCACAGGTGCCTTTCCTTGCGGTCCAGCGGTGTTCACAGTTAACAAGAGCCACTTACCAGGGACAGCTGTTCATGTGCTGGATTGACTCGCCCCCGTGAATGCCTGTTTTTGTTCTCCACAGGTAAAGTCAGTGATAAACCTGTTGTTTGCGGCATATACTGGAGACGTGTCCGCACTCCGAAGGTATGTTACCAAGGTGGAGGAGTGTGTGTAGCTCTGGTGATTGACAGGATGTTGATGAAATTGCTTCTGGGTGAGGCTATCAGAGGTCTCGTTTCCATTTCCAAGACAAACGACCCAGAAAAAATTGAACTTACCTCTCACTCCCAGTGCCAATAGGCCTGCTGTCCAGGCCTGTTCTTTTCTTCTACTTATAAAAAGCCTTACCCTCCATTTCCCCAAATGGTAAAACTGTGTAGTCTAATAAGTACTGTTTTTTACTGGCATTGGCCAATGCCCTTCAACCCATCTACAGCACAAACGCTTGCAAGCACGTACACACACACACATACACACACAACCTTTGAGGGAGGTAAACAGGGGCTTTGGTGTCTTCCCTACCTCCAGATTGAGAAAAACCATGTCAAACTGGAAGCTGAAGATCTCTCATAGAGTTGAAAATGATCTTTAAAGGGGAAAGTGTCTGTGTTTAATTCCAACATTTGTTTTAAAATCTGATGTGTTGTGGTTAAATTTTCAAAAATCTTTGGTACAAGTGTGCCACAGTTCTGGAATCAGTGTGGTAATGAAGCTTATGAGAGGATTTCTTCATTCACTCTGGGCTCCGAGAGAGCAAGCTCAGGAAGAAGGGAGATGGTGTTTTACCTGGGGAACTGGTTAAAAGCCTTGATGCATAGACTTGTCGTGTCTGGGCAGGAGTGTGGCCCATGATTTCTGAAGACTAGATTAAGCCTGGAGCCTGGGTGGGACCCTTGGGAGGGATGTCCATCTGAGAGGCCCTGAGATGGATCTGATGGCGTAAAGGTGAACATGTTAGAGAAGCTTGTTTTCTCGGGACTGAATAGCTGTGCTTACAACATTCCAGGTTTGCTCTGTCGGCCATGGACATGGAGCAGAGAGACTACGACTCCCGAACAGCTCTCCACGTCGCTGCCGCAGAGGGTAAGGCGGGAGCCCTGCTATGCCTCCCCTTTCTTGTTGCTTCATCAGACTATATCGCTACTCCGCTGCTCCAAAATCTTTTTGTCTTGGTTATAGGACATGTTGAAGTTGTTAAGTTCTTGCTGGAAGCCTGCAAAGTAAATCCTTTTCCCAAGGATAGGTGAGTACTTATGTTACCTGCTAACATGTAATTGACAAGTCATTTTTAAAATTATAGTTATAATTCAAGGGGTGGAATAATTAAATCGATCCTGTGTGTATCAGAGACATTTTATGCCACCATGTTAAGGAGAGAGCAACAAAACGATTAAGTCAAACTCACGACCATCCAGTCAATTCCCACTCACAGCGAGCACTCACAGGCAGGGTGGACCTACCCCTGGGGGTTTCCGGAACTGCCTGTCTTTCCAGAAGGACAGAGCCTCAATTTCCCCCATGGAGCAGTTGGTGGGTTTGAACTGTTGACCTTGAGGTTGACAGCCCAACTTGTAACTACCCCACCCCCAGGCCTCCTGACTTTAATAAGAGCAACAAACAAAACCTTGTTTCTGTTGGGTAGGTCACTCTATCCAATATTCCTACTCCTCACTTCTTATTTAGAACTCTTTTAAGTTAGATTGACTGTCAGTACCCTGCAAAAAACAATGACTTGTCCTTGGGAAGGAACAAAATAAGAATTTTGCCCTCATGGAGCTTTTAACCATTCAGATATACAATGTCAACATTTTCTGAAGCAGATAAAAACATGTAAGGAAATTACTGTTATCAAACTCTCGAATGACTATAGTGGAGTTTGTTGGGATTCTTGGATTGGGGTGGAGTCAGTAGATGTTGAATTGCAATCATTGCTTTGGGGAAGAGAGATTTGAAGTCACCCGGAGGAGGAGAGGGTTTTCAATCTAGCATGGGAGAAATCTGCCGGGAGTGTGATCTGCTCCTTCCCTCTCCCTCCTGGCCCATGACACACTGCTATCCTCCCTGCAGTCAACTCAAGGGGGCAAGAAGACTATTACTGATATACATATCCGTGAGTCAACTCTATAGTCATACATTATCTAACTAGAGTATAACCAAGGAATTAGTAGGTAGGGGAAGCAAGGCTCAGAAAATTGAAAGGAAAAACTATATGACGAGCCACCCAGCCACTGCCATTGAGTGGATTTCCATAGAGATCAAATCTTCACAGGGGCAGAGAGCCACATTTCCCCCTGTGGACCTGCGGTTGGGTTTGAAACACCAACCATGCTGTCGGCTCACTGCCTGCCTAATCCTCGAGACCACCAGAGCGCCCCCTCTCCCCCCACCGAGTAAGAGTTTATATTCAATATTTGAGGATGGTGAGCTATGTGAAGATAGGAGAAAGTGTACTACTGCCTAGCAGGGAGATCTTTGTTTACTCAAACCAAAGAGTTGGTGTCATCTCCCGGCAACCCCCCCTGTGTCACAGCAGAACTGTTCTCTGTGGAGTTTTTGAGGCTGGTTTTTCAGAACCTGGGTGCCTCTCAGCTCGCTGGTTGACAGCCACCCATGCGAACTGCACCATGAGGGGAGGGGCCGCCTGCTGTTTGCTAAGCTTTTTTCTTCCTTAGAGCTGGATCATTTAACTTGGAAGAAATGCAAACAGTAAAAACTTTCACACTGGTATAAGGGTGGTAACACTATCATGATCCCCAGTTGATCACAATTACCAGTATTCTGAAACTTCACGTTGACAGTTTTTTTCTTATATCCTCTATTATAATGTTCCCTAAGCCCTTTCAGAGCAAGAAGCTGACAATTTTATTTTTTCCTTCTCGACTTTCATTAACTCCTTCCACATGCTCAATTCCAGCTCTCCTGAGTTGGTCTCTGGAAGCAGAGGTACTCCGCGGAGAGGCAGGCAGCACTAAGTAACTACCCTGGTGACTGGGTAGTCAGGAATTATAGAATGGAAGCCAGGAATCCAAGTCAACCCTTCTTTCTGCTCTGTTCAAGCAGTGTCTCCTAAAGTTATCAAATAGGCTTAAGTAAAATGACTGTACTTTTTAAAGGTGACATTCTGCATTTTTTCATAGTAGATAACTAGCAATTAACATTTACTTTTTCCATAGTTATGTGCAAAAGATCATGACTGAAAGCAAGCTTTACCCACCCTGTTTAGGGTGACTGACTCCCCAAATATGCCACTTAATTTAGCTGCTCTGGGAGCGCACACAGATATTTTTTAAAGAAACTTAAAAAAAAAAAAATCTTAAAAAAAATCTTCCAGTTCCAGATGGCGAGACAGAAGGGTAGCAGGTTAAAGACAGCAGAGGAAAGGATTGTCTAGAAAAGGAAAGGGAAACAAAATCAAAAACAAATGACCAGCAGTGAGAAGGGCCCCTGGGGAAATGGAGGAAGACTGGCAGCTGGGGAGAAATCAACTGTAAGTAGAGAGAGGGGGTGAGGAGAGGCTTCAAGGTTTGCCAGCCGTCATCGGGTTGTGAGTTTTATAAAGCAGTCTCCTTTGGGTGTGTCTTTCAAAAGGCTAAGGAGCCGGTTAGCCACTGTTGGCAATTCTTCCCTTCATCTTCATCCTTAAACTCTGAATATGTCATTCTGAATAGCAATGCCTAAGAAACACACTTATGGAAAGGGTCTTTTCCTTCTGGTTGTACAATGTTCCAACAGAGTGCATGGGTATCAGCCCTTATTCGAGATAAGACGCCAGTTTTTCTGTGGCCCATCTCAGGCCTCCAATGTGTGTTTGGGCCCAATGAGGTCCTGCTTATTTCTAGACTCCTGAAGTTGTGCACTGACAGGAATACAATGTTTCTGGTTTTTTAGTCAAAATCTAAATTGATGGATGGTATATAGCTGGATTCCAATTGAACATTTTATTTAAAAAGACTACTGGAGGTGCCTGTAGTAGAACTTCCCTTACAGAAGCACCTCCATAAGCACTTAGACACATAGATAGGATCTCTCCCAAGAGTTTTCCTTCATATCCTATCTCTAGAGCACTTTCTGGTTTTTTTTCGTTGTTTGTTTTGTTTTTTTTGGGGGGGGGCATCACTGCCCTCTGGTGATGGGAGTAGGAGGCCCAGCCTTTGCTCCAGGAGAGTTGCTTGCTGCTGGAATTAAACCTCCATCCCAGTGGGCCGCAGTCCTGCACACAACCACTACGCCACCGAGGCTCAGCCTCTAGACCACTTTCTGAATTCCAAATCCCTTTCTTTATCCCTAATACTCACTTCAGCTGCAGTTAAAATCTGCAGATTGCTGGTCTGTCTCGATTGCCCAGAAATTACCTAATGCCCCAACCTATACTGTACCCCTTACACAGGTGGAATAACACTCCCATGGATGAAGCGCTACACTTCGGACACCACGATGTATTTAAAATCCTCCAGGAATACCAAGTCCAGTACACACCTCCAGGAGATTCCGACAATGGAAAGGAAAATCAAACCGTCCATAAGAACCTTGATGGATTGTTATAATGGCCTGGTTCCCAAGATTTAAATCAGTTACCTATGTAATTGTGGAAAATGATTATAGAGAATGAACGTGTGTATTTCTATCTGGTAGTGATATATATTTCACATTTGTCATTTCAGTGTTATTGGTGTTTTCTTCATTGTATGCACAGGACAAATTTGAGCTTCTTTGGGGCAAAAAAACAGAAATAAAACAATCTCCCTCCATAATGTGAGCAATATTTACCTCGTGCACTGTACAATTTGATGTAAAAGAAATAGTTACCAAGGCTAGCTTAATTATGTGGTCTTCCTGATTTTTTTTTTCGTGTGTGTATTTGTGTGCGTGTTGTAAATTTACATTTTCTGGTGATGATCTGCTGATATGCATTTATAAACTAAGCTCTGTTGTGCAGTCTGTCCAAATGGATCAAGGCTGTCTGTAGAAGCAAATAGTGACTTTTAAGACTTCAAATATAGATTTAGCTTGAGTGTGTGAACAACAATGCACACGGCTGTGTGTTCAGACTGTCTCCTTCACCCTAGCTTCATGATGTGGCTCTTTAAAGATAATAATAGTGAACCACTCTTAGTAGGATAGACCTGTTGTAATTAGACTTTATCAGGGAATCTGTTTAAGATACGTTTGGTGACCAAAACGCGCATAAATGTAGTTACAATACATTTGCAAATGTTTCCTTTTTCTATAATCCTCTTAGTCCAGCCTCTCTTCCCAGACACTTAGCTACTTCCCTCTTTCCTTTCCCTGGGAAAGTGGGTGCTGGCATACTATGCAGTTTCAAGTTTTCCACATACGTCTAACAAAGCTCGTATCTATGACATCAGAGCTCTAACGACACCCTTTGTGTATAGATGATGAAGCAGAGGCAAATTACATGGCCTAATATAAATTAGTCAAATTCTTCAGTCAAAACAATGACAGGATGTGTTACTTTAAGAAGAAATTGTTCAGCTTCCAGATTAAACTCAGACATTCTCAGTTAATTCTGATAGTTTGGGAACTGCTTCTTGGAACAATGGTTTGAAAATCTGCCCTGGAAAGTCTGCATCAAGATATGTGTTCTCTCGGGGGAACCACTTAGACCCCGCCATGTTTCTCTGAGTCTCTACTGGGCAGTTTTTGATGGGCTCTCTCATTTAAAGTTAAAGAGACATTTCATTTCAAAGCAAGACCCATCACGTCCTTGTGCGTGATTCATTTGTAAAGGAGGCAAAAGAGACGCCGAACGTGAGAGAACAGAACTTGCAAAGAATTGCACATACACTTTATCCTACCATACCTCACTCAGAGACAGAGGTATCTTAAAGAGGACTTCTCACTATTCTTTGGGAACAAGTTTTCTTTTTTTTCTCAGAGGAAAGCTATTTTGTAAAGTTATATGTGCCCTGACTGACCCTGTTATTTTATGACTGTGTGCTGGGTTCTGCGCTGGCCGTTGTCTGGTAGTCGCGAATGCGTTTGGTTCAAGCCTGTTGACTGTGCTCTTTATTGCTGCCGTCATTATAATATCAACTCCAAAGATCTGCTTGTTTTCGGAACACGTGCTTTTTATGTATCGTGAGGCCTCTGTCAAGTTGGGTTCCTTTAAGGCTTTGTGCACACTTTGGTCGCCGCCGGTCTCCGTTCTGATGAACTCCTTGCTGGCTGTGATGTGCTGTACCTACAAGCCCACGCTACAGAGCTTCTTTCGCAGCCCGCCCCTGGCTCTGCTGTCTGGCTGGCAGTGCCCACGAGACCTGATGTTGGCTTTAGGTTTTCCTGGGGACTTCACAGCCATGAATGTATGTACTTCCAGAACCTCCAATTAGTGAATCTAAGCTTAAGATTATAAGTTGTAAGGATTCTGAAGTTGGGAAATATTTATTTTAAATGAAATCAAGTAGTGTTGCTTTTTACAGCACAATAAACACATGTATCAAAAGCAAACTGTGTGAAAAGTTCATTTTGTGTGTGTGTGTGTGTGTGTGTGTGTGTGTGGCATCACTGCCCTGGTGGGAGTAGGAAGTCCAGCCTTGCTTCTGGAGAGCTGCTGCTAGATTTGAACTGTCAGCCCTGTGGACTGCAGTCCCGCGCACAACCATTATGCCACTGGGGGCTCAGCCACAAAAGTTCATTTTCTTAACAAAGATTTTCTCCTAGGTTAGTGGGGTGGAAACTCTGTGGGCCCTGGCTAGTTGGTTCAAATCAAGAAACGATTTCCACAGGTTACTCCGAGCCAAGAGCCAGGTAAAGTAGCAAGGGGAAGCCCCTCAAGGGTAGAGGCAGAATCCTCTAAGGAGTCCACCCTTGGCAGGGAGAGGGTGGGCGGGCACATTGCAGGCCCCCCAGAAGCTAATGTTACCCTTTTATAGTTGGGGTGTGCTCAGTGTTTCTAATTCCTTAATGAGAGGAGAGGTACGTAGAAACTGGAATTTATTTGGGGAGCTGAATTGGGGACACTGGGGTTCCGAGTTGGGGCAGCAGGCGAACCTCAGCTGCCACCTGCTGGAGCGGTCTGAGGACGGTCACTGGTTCTCTGAGCACTTGGCATGCTTCCATGTCAGGTTTGGGCTCACTGTGCAGTTTTTGAACGTCAGGGAGATGCATGCACTCCAAAACGGTTCTGTCTTCAACTTATGGTCACAAAGGAATTTGGATGGCCTAGAAGCCAACTAGTAGTAGTATGCTGCCTGTATAGCTAACATTTTAGAACCAGAAGAAACCTTGGAGATTCTCTAATACTGTGGTTCTCAACCTTCCTAATGACCCATTTCATACAGTTCCTCATGTGGTGGTGCCCCCCACACCCAACCACAGAACTATTTTCACTGCAGCTTCATAACTGTCATCTTGCCACTGTTATGAATTGGGTGATCCCTGTAAAAGGGTGATTGGACCCCCAAAGGGGTCGCGACCCACAGGTTGCGATCTGCTGCTCCAGTAGATGGAACTGAGACCCAAACATGGCCTGTGACAATGATTTATGTGCCGTGACCTCTGGCTGTAAGCGATTTGCTAAGACTCTGCCTCTGTAAAATTTTCAAGAGAGAGAAATGCTACAGTGTGAGTCCTAAAATAGTCAACTTCAGCTCTACAAAACACACCCACAGACACAAGTATGGCATCAGTGCTGGGGAGACAAATGTATGAATAATCCCGAGGAAGTTATATTTATCCTTGACGCGGGATCATTCTCTTTGGGGGGTGGGGGGCAATGTTCTCTTCGGGAGTTGAGTAATTTTCCCTATTTAACTTGCAACCACGGCCTCGAGCATGGAAGGTTTGTGAGGCAGGGCAGCACTTCATTCTCAGTGCTGCACGGGGTCACGCTGCGTCGGAACCCACTCGATGGTGCCTAGCAGCTGTCCTTACAAAAACACGAGTGCAGCCATACATCACGCACCACTCAGTAGAGAGAAGCAGTCAGTTACCGTGGCAGCTGAAAAAGACCGCCTCGTTCCTGGAGGCGATAGCTCTGCTTTCTAGCACTTTACAGGGATTGTTTGCAGGAGATTTACTCCATGCGATGTGGGCTTGGTGGTATTTAGGGCTTTGGGGGGCACCTCATAAATAAGGGAATGGTGTGAGGTACTGGAGAAGATGAGAGAAGAAATGAGTGGGGATATGGAGAGATTGGAAACTTGAATCTGTTGTTAAGAAACAGATGAGGCCAAGTAAGATAATTGCATCTCAATGCCATTGAGTCGATTCTGACTCAACTGCTCAGGGTTAAAGGCTAAATAAGGTTACTTTTCTATCTGTTCTGAATGTTAATGGCACAGAACCAATGGCACAGAGCTTGTCCTCACAGCTCTCCGCCTCTCCCCAGAGTCAACCAAAAGCCTGCTGGAAGATGAGCCCAGAGGCAGTCATAGTAGCCAAGAAGGCCGAGGCTGCTTCATTCATGTGCAAAAAAAGGGGAAAGCTGAACACAGTTACTAACAACCAGGGACCCACGGGGGTGGGACACTAACACGGAGGGGAATATGACCAGGACTCGTTCTCTAACTTAGAAGGAAATCTAGAAAGCTCTTACTCCATGGCAGGAAAGCCAACACTTTGGTAAGTTAAAGTCCAGGTACATTATCCTGCTTTAAATGCCATTTCCACAGATTCTCCCCTAACATCTATGCTGCCTTAAAGTGAGCACGTGGTTGATTCTGCCTCTCTGTAGAAGACTTTAATTATCTCCTCCTGCTGTGGCACCCATCATCACCCCACCCCACCCCTCACCCAAGCAAGTGTTAAGTTTCCTCACCTGTGATCTCAGACTTTACTGTGGTTACCACCCACCTTGAGATATATATAACTACTGACTATGCAGGTCTTCTGGCTACCTGCAAACATCCCAAGACAGTAAGGATTCCCTCTCCTCTTCCCACTCTCTGCGTGGGCCTGGCTGCTGACATCAAGGCCGTCCCGGCGGTAAGCTTACGCCCTGGCTTTACTTCGTCTCCTAGCTTCTACAGACCTTGCAGTTGTTAGAGATTGGTTTACTCTAGCACACGTGGTTTAATATCATTGAGGGAGGTCAGAGAATCTGTAGCTAGGGACTAAGTATGTGACGGCCTTCCACTGTCTAGGTTTCAATAAACCCCAGACCCACTGACTTGGCGTCGGTTCTGACAAAGCCACGCCATAGGAGAGAGGGAGAACTGTCCCCGTGGTTCCAAAGCAGGGGCAGCCTGCCACATCTTTCTACCACGGAGCAGTGAGGTCTTTCAAACTGCCAGCTGTTCAGGGAGCAGCCAAGCACTCGAACACTGGGATACCAGGGCCCTATATATTATACTAAGTACAAAGTATAAACTTAGCAGCTTACAGTTGCTGACGTATAAGCTTTTCCCTCCAATTTGTCAAAGAAAGTATTTTTAACTTAATTGTTATAGCAAACCCAGCACTCAGTTCATCAAAACTTGGAAGCTGAGTATGGAGACAACGTTTAAGAAGTGTGAAAGTGTCTTAGAACGCTTTGACAACAGCATTATCTTTAACTTTTCTCAGAGTGGCTTAGGGGCTGACATTGGGTATGTTTTTTGTTTGTTTGTTTTTGTGGCATCACCGCCCTGGTGGGAGTAGGAGGCCCAGCCTTGCTCCTGGAGAGCTGCTGCTGGATTTGAACTGTCAACCCTGTGGACCTCAGTCCCGCACACAACCACTACGCTACCAGGGCTCAGCCCCATTGGGCACGTTTTTATGTATTTATTTCTTTGGGCTATGCATGCTTTACAAAATCTTGTTTATAAGTGAGATTCACCCTAGATTGTGTACTGTGAAGTCAGTTTGACTCATAGCAGCCCGGCGTGGCAGACAGTCTGGGCCACGTTCGTCGTCATGGCTCTGGTGAGGCCCATTTTCACGGCCACTGTGTCACTCCGTCTTCTTGCCTATTCTTTTCACTGACCCCCCTCCTTTCCAAGGATGATGTCCTTCTCGGGGCACCAGTCCCTCTTGATAAGAACGTCCCGACTATGTGAGAAAGTCTTGCCACCCTCACTTGTCAGGAGCATTCTGGCTGCACTTCTTCCAAAGCAGACTTGTTCGTTCTCTGGGCGGCCACGATACATTCAGTCTTCTTCACCAGCACATCTTTCGAAGGGATTGGTTCTTCAGTCTTCCACATTGGCCGTCCAGCTGTCGCTTTCAGAAGAAACTCTCGTAAAGACCATGGCCCCTGCCGGGCGCATCTTCGTCTCTGCAGTGACCTCCCTCTGCGCTGTGCCACTTTTCCAGACTCTTGGGCAGCAGATTTGCCCCGTGTTATCCATTGCTCGCTTTCCTGATTGCTACTCCATGGGTGTTTATCACAGCTTGAAGTAAATCAAAACCCTTGACAGCTTCAATGCTTCCTCATTTATCGTGGTGTGGCTGACTGGTACAGTTATAAAGGTGTTTATTTTCTCTGTGGTATAATCCATACTGAAAGCTGTAGTCTTTCATCTTTATCAGTATGTGCTTCAAGTCCTCTTCACTTTTATAAGTGTGTCATCTGCACATCACAGGCTGTTATTGATTCTTGCTCTAATCTTGATGTGAGAAGATTCCTCTTTGTGTAGTTCAATTTCTCAGGTTAATTCCTCAGCACACAGATCGAACAGTATAGTGACAGGATACAATGCTGACACATATCTTTCTTGATTGTAAACCATATAGTATCCCCTTGTTCCATGTGAGTGTCTGCCTCTGGGTCTATTGACAGGTTGTCTAAGAGCACAAGGCAGTGTGCCCATGTAACTGCAGTGTGTGCACGCAGAATTGGTAGCACACCCACTACCCCAGGACATCTTACTAGACTGTCAACTCCATGGAAGCAGGGGTCTTTGTTTTTACCCAGCAGTGCTTTCCAAATGTCTAGAGCAGTGCCTGGCCAGGAGCAGGTGTTTGTCACATCAATAGAGGTGATGAATGGGTGAATGAATGGCAGGGTGAATCAAAACCAAAAGCCATTCAAGGCAATAGCCCTTACTTTGGGAACTACTATCCCGGTTCAAATGGCCCATTCAAGAGTTTCTCAAACAATTGCTAGTATGTTTCTACCATTCTCTGAAGTCATCAGAAATGCCAGCACAATGACTTTGTTCCTTTGGACCTATCTCACACTTCACTTTGCTTATAAGCAACAAATAAGCATTGTTCATTTAATGCCACCTCTGAGTTTTGTCCCAGAAGGTACACATAAACTTTATGCTGATAAAACGGCCAACAAACCTGCCCTTAACTACGCCTAAAACATAAGCATTCCAAAGCCAGGATCTACTTAGTTACTTCTTACAAAGATCAATTATAGAAGAATCTAATATATGATATATTTGGCTTCCCAGGGAAATACCGCTCTCGGTGTTCATTCCCAGGAAGCTCTACATTACTGAGATGTAGACATTGCAGATACAGAAAGGAGATGTATCGTGTTTACTGTCCGACTTCCAGCTCAGCTCTACTGTTCTCTTGAGATTTCTCCAAAGGGAAGTCTACCCTGCCTCCCACCAGATGGTGTCATCCATCACACGGTGCTCTGTGCTTTAGGAAGACAGTAGCCCTCTAGCAGATGCCATCTTTGATGAAAAGGGACATGGCTTTTATGTGAGTGCAGTAAAACTCATCCAATGATTGAAGGTATGAATTTCAGATGACTGATTTGTAAACAAGGCACACACACCCTCTTAATGGATCCTTAAAAGAAAAATAAACTTATAGTGGCAGCACTGAAATTAATTTCAAAGGA
>PVJH01034224.1:0-20838 GCA_004026705.1 Nesogale talazaci | reverse complement strand
AAAAAAAAAAATAGGGGGTGGAGGGGTGGAAGGAAGGGCGGAAGATGGGGAAAAGCCGTGACTTGGGATACAGGATATACCTCTTCCTGGAGGCAGCCTAGGAACCAGGAAGACACCTGAAAATTGCCCGTGGGTCTGTGAGGGTCATGGCTGCCATTTTGATCAGCGTTTCCTCATCTGAAAGGAGGAGGAGCTTCTTCTGTATACCAGCGGTTCTCAACCTATGGGGTCTCAACCATTTTGGGGATCGAACAACCCATTCACACAGGGGTCACCCGATTCATAGCAGTAGCAAAATTACAGTTATGCAGTAGAAACAAAAATAAGGTTATGGTTGGGGGCAGGGGGTGGGGAGTCACCACAACATAAGGAACAGTGTGAAAGGGTAGCGGCATTAGGAAGGTTGAGAACCACGGCTGCATACACACTGCCAATGCTAGTCATAGTGACCCCTGCCCCTGCTGTGCGTTTCTGAGACTGTAACTGTTTACACGAGTAAAAAGTCTAGTCTTTCTCCCAAGAAGATGCTGGTGGTTTTGAACTTCTGATCATGTGTACCACAGCCCACTTCATAACCACTACTCCACCAAGGTTCCTCTTTTACTGTGTATAAGTCTGTCAATCTCTAAGCTGGAGTCTTAGCCCAAATTTGCTCAATCTATGAGAGGTCATGTCACACTCATCACCCATGTCTATAGACGGGGCACCAACAAATCTGAAGCTTGGACCATTTTTCTCCTTCATCGGAACAAAGTAAAATGTATGCCCAAGCGTGTGTCCTTCAAATAAAACACATTATCCTATTGGTAAGCCATGTTTTTCTAGAAACATGAGCAAATCAGAAGACTACGGAGAAATGAGATTTGAAGGAATTTAATCATATAGGTTATTTATGTGTTCAGGAAATGTTCAGACTGAGCTAAAGCTGAACTACAGGAACTTTAAAAAGCTTCTTTTGTGTGGAGGGAGCAAGGTGACTGGAATTTTCAGGGAAAGAATCCAGGGGGTGGTAATTTTCTAGTCCGGGTAGATTAGAGAAACAAATACATAAATGTGCATATGTATATAAGGGAGAGGTTTATATACAAGATGAATGGATCATTGAGAAAGCATCCCAACCCAGTCCAGTTCAAATTCATAAATCCGATATTAGCCCACATGCCTGATACTAATCTAGAAAGTCTCCTTCCGACTCACGAAGCACATGCAATGACACCACGACAATCACAGGCCAGTGGGTGCAGAGCTTGTGTATCCAGGGGTGATGGAAACATCTCAGCACTTGCAGGGGTCTCCCCATGCCACCCCAAGCAGCTCAGCACTGCAGGAGTCTCCACGTGGTTTTTCTGGTTGCAGAGGTCTGGTTCCATCAGGGCAAGCCCCTGTGACTTCTCCAGTTTTCAGGGCCCAGGGTCTATCAGCATGCTGCCATGTGTCTTGTCAGTAGAGCACCTCCTCCATGGAGGAAATATCGTGAGATTTCCCAGAATTCTCAGGAGAAAGCCATGCCCACACAGAGGTCCCATTGACTATCTCCAGATTGATGGGCTAGATTCCATCCCTACTCTCCCCATCATGAAATTAACACCAAAGTACAGGGCTGCTGCATCTAGTATACTTGATAGCACACCAAGAAACAGATAAATGGGTTGTGTGGTTGGTGCTGAGCATTTGACTGAGGTCCTGGCTCAGGATGCTGGGGGTGCAGAATCTGACTCCGGTGCCCAAAGTACCTTGGGCGTAAACACTTAACCAACAAGTGATGAAGCAGTACAACAGAGAGAGGAAAGGCCCAATGAAGTATGTTTGCAATAGGCAGAAAAATGGAAACTGGGGAAAATAACTTTTAAAAAATGAAATGGCACTCAGCTGTGAGTCCGTTTCCAGGAATCTAGGGTCAGCTCTTTGAGGGACTGGTCAGTTCTGGAAAGCTGTTTCATCTCTAGGAGTCACCATTTCCACAGAAAATACCCAAATGGATTCAACAGGTAAGTGGATTCCAGCCCTCACTGCATATTCAGATTGACTAGGAAGCTTTTTAAAAAAAACCCAACTCGTGACACCCAACCAATTAAATACATCTGTAGGAATGGACCCTAGACCTAGTAGTACAAAGAAATCCTCCGATGATACTAATATATACTTGGACTGAAATTATCTCGTTGATCCTCGGTACCCATCGTGTTCATGGGGTTCTCAGGTTGAAGGATAGGCACTCAGCACCAGGACTTAAAGTTTCTTTCTTTGAGGTCCAAACTCCATATTTCTCTCTTCTTTGTCTCTACCTTCACAGTGGGCAATTAATCCCAGTCTCTTAAGAATGTCATGGAAAGAGAATAAAGTTTCAAAATAGCTTGACTGCTTTATAGAAAGTGTGCTTGGGCTGAGCCCCGGTGGCGTAGTGGTTGTGCGCGGGACTGCGGCCCACTGGGACGGAGGTTCAATTCCAGCAGTGGGGCTGGGCCTCCTACTCCCACCGCCGGAGAGCAGTGATGCGCCTCCTCCCCCCAAAAAACAAAAACAAAACAAAAACAAAAAAAACAGAAAGTGTGCTTTTACTTTAGTTCTAAACTATTTCTAATCATGTTCATGGATAGAAGATGGCCTTAGTTGTGAATGACCCATTGGTTTTTTACACTTTCTCTTGACTCTCCAAGCAGTTCATTCCACTGTGATTCACAGTTTGACAATGCAATATAAATCAGTACTAACTTTAGCTGATAAGACTAAAATTTATGTAAATGTAAAAACTGTGTGTTTTACATTTAGAAGAGTATAAAATGGAGACTCACGAAGCTGCAAAAACCATGCATGGAGTTCACGGAAGGACACACCCTTCACCCCACTTGCCTCAAGGGTGACATAGAATCTATCCATGGCACAGAAATTAAAACCAGAAAGGGTATATATTTTTAAGAAAAAATATGTAGTGACTTCACCTGACAAATTCGGACTGTAGGCCTTTTACTTATCCTTATCAAACTGAAAAACCACTTTAATGAGACTGTAATTCCGATTTCTGCATTCTTAGAATTGAGATTACCCCCTCGGACTCTGCCTTCAAGTGAGGCTTTTGGAATTGGCATTGGGTCTTTTAGAATGATCTAAAACGGGACACATTATGAGGAGCAGGTATCCAGGCTCTGATAGGGAAATCTTTGACTAGGGACCTCAATTTCTCTAACCAACCAACTACCCCTGCATGTGTTCTAACATGACCTCCTGAGACATGGACATGACAGTGAGCTATAGAACCCTCTTCAGAGTGCTCTCCCAACACACTCATAATAAATATAATTTTTCTGTTTGCACATTTTAGTTTGGGAAAATTACTGTTGTCAGAAGTGGGGTTTGTGGCCTGTGATCAACTTCCCCTAGAGATCTTGTTGGACATGGGTGTGGCACCTATAAGCACCTTTTGGGTTTGCAGTCTCTATGGAGCATCTGGAGACTCTTGATAAGTCCTTATGATCTGCTTCTGTAGCATTTTGACCAGAATCCAGTATTTATTTTGAATTTCTTGAATTTGTGGTCATGTAGTACTTAAAAAGGGCTTGTCAAATGCAAGAAACCTAGAGGCCTTCTTTGTGGAACTGCACATGCTACATGGTATTGTTGTCCTGATTTCCTGTTTGGAATTCTCTGTTACTGTATAGGAATTGAACTACTTTTGTGCATTCACCCTGCCACTTTGCTAAACTTTTCATTTAGTTCCAGTAATTTTCTTGCTGAGTCTTTGGGATTTTTCTATGTTTAGGATCATATGATCAGTGAATGGAAATAGTTTTATGTCTTCTTTGACAATTTGTATGCCTTTAATTTAGCTTTCTTGCATAACTGCTCTAGCTAACATTGTTAATACATAGGAGTGACGATAAAGGCATCCTTGTTTAACTCTCAAAAGTGAATGCTTTCCGTATCTCTTCACAGAGACCAATATTGGCCATTTGCTTTGTATGTATCCCCTTAATTATGTCGGGGAATTTCCCTTTTATCCCTACTTGTTTAAACATTTTTATTAAAAATTAATGTTGGATTTTATCAAATCCAATAACTGCATCAATTGATATGATCGTGTGGTTCTTTTCCTTTGTCATATTTATGTGGTATTTTGCATTGATAGTTTTTCTAAAGAATCATTCTTGCATATCTGGTATAAATCTCATGTGGTCATAATGGATTTTTTACATTTGTACTTTGAGTTCTGTTGATTAGTATATTGTTGAGAATTTTTGCATCTATGATCATGAGTGAACTTGATATAAAATTTTTTTCATTTGTGCTTTCACCTGGCTTTGTATAAGGGTTATAATCGCTTCATGAAGTGAATTTGGGAGTACTCTCTTTTAGTGTGTATTCTGGAATAATTTGAGTAGAACTGATGACAAGTCTTCTCTGAATATTTCTAATAATTTGCCAGCAAAGAAAATCAAGGCAAGACATATGTTGTTGTTGAATTTTTCATGAGTGTTCAATTTTTTTCTTTTCTTATGTGTCTGTTCAAATTTTCTACTTCAATTTGTTCCAATTTTGGTAGGTAGTATGTTTTTATAAAAAAAATTGGTAGTATGCTTTTTGAAAATTACCCACTTCTTGTGGATTTTCAGGTTTCTTAGAGAACAATTCTCTATAATGTTCAATTGCTGTCTTTTTTTTTTTGTTTGTTTGTTTTTTTGGGCATCATTGCTCTCCAGTGGTGGGAGTAGGAGGCCCAGCCCCACTGCTGGAATTGAACCTCCGTCCCAGTGGGCCGCAGTCCCGCGCACAACCACTACGCCACCGGGGCTCAGCCTGTCTTTTTATTTTTAACCATTTTATTGGGAGCTTGAACAACTCTTATCACAATCTGCCCATCCATCCATTGTGTCAAGCACATTTTTACATTTGTTGCATCATCATTTTCAAAATATTTTCTTTCTACTTGAGCCACTGATACCAGCCCCTCATTTCCCCCACCCTCCCTCATGAATCTTGATAATTTACAAATTACTATTATTTTTTTCATGTTTTACAATGACAATGTCTCCCCTCAACCACTTTTCTTCTGTCCACCCCCCACCCCACCTTTCCCTTACCCTCCAGGTATGCTGCTCTCATTATTGGTCCTGAGAGATTTATCTGTCCTGGACTCCCTGTGTATCCAGCTCTAATCTGTACAAGTGTGCAGATTAGACAAGTGCTGGTCTAGCTGGATTTGTAAGGTAGAATTAGGATCATGATAATGGGGTGGGTTGGGGGGAGAAAGCATTAAAAAATGAGAGGAAAGTTGTATGTTTCATTGGTGTTCTACAGTACTCTGACTGATTCATCTCCTTCTGTAAGGGAATTCCCAGAGAGGCTTTGGGTCTCCACTCCACATATCCCCTTATTTACAATGATATTATGTTTTGTTCTTTGCTACCTGACACTTGATTCCATTGGCACCTTGTGGTCACAGAGGCTGGTATACTTCTTCCATGTGGTCTTTGCTGCTTCTCCGCTAGATGGCCACTTGTTTGTCTTCAAGCTTTGAAGACCCCAGACGCTATATCTTTTGCTATCTGGGTACCATCAGCAATCTTCACCACATTTGTTTATGCACCTGCTTTGTCTTCAGCAATCATTTTGGGAAGGTGAGCATCATGGAATGACTAATAGAACAAAGTGTTCTTGCATTGAGGGAATACTTGATTAGAGGCCCTATGTCCATCTGCTAGTTTAATACTAAACCTTAATACTAAACCTAGATTTCTTTCCACATCATCATATATGAATATATTTACAAGTTTACATGCCTATATTTAGACTTCTATAAATGCCCTTTGCCTCCTAGTTCTTTCCTCTATTTCCTTTTGGTTTCTTTTTGTCCTACTATCATGTTAAACCTTCATTTGTGTTTCAGCAATTCTCCGTTACATTTCCCTTGATACAGCTTAACCAGATCTCCTATATCCTTCTTGCCATCAATTTTAGATCACTCGTTCCCTTGACCCTTGGTTTGTTAACACCTACTTCCTTTCCCTGGTTGACCCTGCTCTCATGTCCCCCTGTCCCAACCATCAGTTTGGTTTTCTCCTCCAAGTTGTTTATCTCCCCTATCTTATCTATATAGACCTGCAGAGATAATAATATGCACAAAAACAAAAGAGCAAAACAACAGCAACAGCAAAAGAGAAAAGTCTATAAATTGTTCCAAGTCTGTTTGTTGACCTGTAGGAGTATTTTCTGGTCTAGTCTGATGGTGTGCCATGCCCTGGACGCACAGACTATTTTTGGTATTCTCTGGGGTCTCAGTTGCTCTGTTCCTTTTGCTGTTCTGTTGCACACCCTTAGTGTTTTGCCTCAGTTTGGGGGGTGGGGGTCAGATGGGACACAATTCCCACACTCTGTCTCCTATGTTGTCACTCGTAGAACTATGGTTCAGTGAAGGACTTTGTGTCTCATCGTAGGATTGATCCTATTGTCCTTTCTGTGCATTGGCTGCTCTGGGCAGGGATATCATCCTCAGGACTGGTCGACCAGGATGTGGTCCACTCTCTCTTTCTCCCCCTTCATTTGCTTCTTTGTTCTCTGATCAGACATGTTCCTCTCCCTGGGCTGTAGCTTCAGTGCTGTCCTCTGAAGTGAATTTTTTTTCCAATAATTTTTAGGGGGCTCTTACCAATCTTATAACATTCAATATATCCTTTTGTATCAAGCACATTTGTACACATGTCAACATCTTCATTTCCAAATATTTTCTACTTGACCTCTTGGTATACACTCCTCTTTCCCCCTCTTTTTTTTAACCATTCCATTGGGGGCCCATGCAACTCCCATCATGATCAGCACACACATCAATTGTATGCATACTATATTTGCACACCTGTTGCCATTATCATACCCAAAGTGAATTATTATGTGGGAAAAGGGGGGGTTGTCTACATAGTTGAGACTGGGGTTGGTCATGTACACTTCTCTGTTGGTTCTGTGCTTTATGCTGGTATATTGCATTCATGTCTTGGAGAAGCGGTTTACTGTCTGGTCCATCTTTCCCTATGGCGATATAAATAATACCCTCCCCTTGGGTGGGTTAGTGCCTTGTTCCCCTGCTACCCATGTCTTTTTTGTCTTTTTTTCCCCTCTCCTTTTTAGTTGGCTACCATATGTATTCCTGGATTTAATCTGGCCCTTTCCATACTACCTGCACCTCACCCCAGGAATGTATATATACATTAGCTTTTTCCCTATGCCCCCTTTGGATTTTTAAGCTTACATCAGTGGACTCGTGTTGTACTTGACCTTCTGTGTTTGGCTTACTTAACCTTAGCATAATTCCCTCCAGTTCTTCCCATGTGATGATGTGCTTCATCCATTCATCACTGCTTTTTAGGGATGTCTACTACTCCATTGTTTGTACATATCACAGTTTTCTAATCCATTCATCTGTTGATGGAAATTTGGGTTGTTCTCAACTCCTTGTGATTGTGACCTATGCCTTGGTGAACATTGGCGTACAGATGTCTGGTCATGGTTTGTTTCTTGCCTCTTTTTGTATACATCCAATAGGAGGATTGCTGGATGGTATAGCTCAATTTCCATCTGCTTTAGACAACACCAAATCCATTTCCATAGTGCATGCATATAGGTCCTCCAGCAGTGGATAAAAGTTTCTAACTCACCTGATTTTCTGAATTGGGCTATTTTTGAGGGTGTTAGGTAGTATATCATAGTTGTTTTAATTTGCATTTCTCTTGTGGCTAATGATCTGGAGCAATTTTTTATCTGTATTTGTGTCCTTCCCTATTTCTGATAGCTGGTATTCCTTGCACCAAAGTTCTCAGGTTGGTCCCAATCCCCACACTGATGGCCCTAATAGTTCGGGGTTTTACCTTGAGGTCTGTGATCCACCTGAAATTTATTCTTGTGTGTGAAGTGAGGTAAAGAGTCCTGCTTCATTCTTCTGCATGTAGAAAACAGCACCACTTGTTGAAGAGGGCATCTACTTCCCATTTGGTATTTTTGGAGCACTTATCAAAGATCAGTTGTCTATATGCTGATGACTTTATCTCTAGGTTTTTAGTTCTTTTCCATTGGTCTGAATAGCAGTCATTACACCAATACCATGCAGTTTTGACCACTGTGGCTGCATAATATGTGCTAATAAAGTCAGGTAAAGCAAGCCCTCCCACACTGTCCTTTTCTTGAGGAATTCTCTGCTAATTCTGGGCTTCTTCCCTCTCCATATGAAGTTTGTAGTCAGGTTTTCCAATTCTTTGAAGAAAGATGATAGTAGTTGTATTGGGATTGCATTAAACTTATATAGTGCCTTGAGCAGAAGTGACATCTTTACTACATTGAGTCTTCTAATCCATGAGCACAGGATGCTCTTTGATTTGTTGAGATCACTCTTGGTTTCTTGTAATAATGTTCTGTAATATTGCTCATACAAATCTTTTGATTTATTTAGTCAGGTATATTCTAGATATTTCAATTTGTGCTCGGCTTTTGTGAAGGGTACTACATTTTTTTTTTTATCTCCTCTTGTGCTCTTGTCCAATGTGTATAGCAGTCCAATAGATTTGGGTTTGTTGATCTTGTATCCTGCCACTCTGCGATATTCCTCTACTGCTTCCAGTACTCCCCTTGTGGAGTTTTTGGGATTTTTCAAATATAAAATTATATTATCTGTGAATAACGATAGTTTCACCTCTTCCTTCCCCAGACAAATACGTTTGATGTCTTTTCTTTGCCTTATGTTGTTAGCTAAGACATCCAGTATGATGTTAAATAAGAGTGGGGACAAGAGGCATCCTTGTCTGATCCCTTCTCAGTGGGATTGCTTTAGTCTTTTCTCCATTGCCTATCACTTTGACTGCTGGTTTTTCATATTATATTGTATTGTATCATATTGAGGAATTTTCTTTCCATTCTTATTTTCTTGCATATTTTAAACAGGATTTGGTGTTGGATATTTTCAAAAGCTTTTTTTTTTTTTTGCAGCTATACATATTATCCTGTGGTTTGTATAGGTTTTCATGTCAATGTGATGAATGATACCAGTAATCTTTCATATGTTGAACCATCCCTGCATTCCTGGTCATAGGGAATTATTTTTTTAAATATATGATTGTGTTCTATTGGCCAGCAATTTGTTAAGCATTTTTGCATCAATGTTCATTAGGGATATTGGTCTATAGTTCTCAATCCTTATGGGATCCTTGACTATTTTAATTATCAGAGTTGTAGTAGCTTCATATAAAAAGTTTGAAGTTTACTGTCTTTTTCTATGTTCTGGAAGAGTTTGTGTAGGATTGGTGTTAGTTCTCTGAATGCTTGGTAGAATTCTTCTATGAATCCATCTGGTCCAGGGTTTTGTTGTTGTTATTGTTGTTGTTAATCCCTTGCTAATAAGCGTGTCTATTTCTTCTATTGCTACGGGTATGTTGAGATGCTTGATATCCATCAGAGATATTCTAGGGAGGGATTCTTTTTCCAAGAATTTTTTCATGTTTTCCAAGTTGTTGAAGTCATTGGAGTGCAGTCCTTCATAGTACTGTGTAATTATCCTTCTGATTTCATTAGGGTCCGTGATAACCTTCCCTTTTTCAACTCTCATTCTCGCTGTTGACATTTGTTACTTCCCTTCTTTGGTTAGGTTTGCCAGTGGTCTATTGATTCTGTTTATCCTTTCAAAGACCCAACTTTAAGCAGCATTAATTTTCCCCATCGTTTCCTTATTTTCTCTCTTCTGAATCTCAGTCCTGATTTTTATTAGATGTTTTCTTTTGTTATTAGTGGGACTGTCCTTTTGATTCTGCTGTAGGTGTTGTAAGTTTTGTGCCAGCAGATCACTTAAGAGATTCTCTTGCTTTTTCAGGTGTGTATGTATTGCTATGCAGCTCCCTCTGATAACTGCCTTTGCTGTGTCCCATAAGTTTTGGTGTTTCATGTTCTCATTCTTGTTGGTTTCTAGAAATTTCCTAATTTCGTCTCTGATCTGAGCCAGCACCCCTTTCACTATCGAGAGCTATTCATCCTTCAATTGTTTTTTCATATTTCTCTTGTTGATTTCCAGCCTTATGGAACAGTGGTCAGAGGGAAAGATCTCTAAGATAACAATGTGCTTAAACTTATGAAGATTTGACTTATGCCACAGCATGCGGTCTATCTTTGAATGTGTGCTATGGGGGCTTGAAAAAAAATGTGATTCTTGTTGTATTTGGGTGAAGAGATCTGTAAATATCTACCAAATCAAATTGTCTAATTGTAGGTTTAGGTCTCTAGCCTCCTTGGTGATTTTGTTTCCCTTTGATCTTTCTCAGAGAGTGGTGTATATAAGTCACCCACAATAATTGTTAAGGATGTAATTTATTTTTTCATCTTTTGGAGTATTTGTTGACATATTAGCAGACCTCTTAGTCAGGGAATATATGTTTAAAAAGCTTAGTGTTTCTTTGTCTACAGTCCCCTTGAGCATTTTAGAGGGCCCCTCTGTATTTCTTTTTATGGTTTGCACTTTGAGGTCAATTTTCTTCTAGAGTAGAATTGCAACCCATGCTTTTTTTAAATTACAGTTTGCTTGGTATGTTTTTCTCCAGTCTTTGATTCTCAGCTTTTTATTTTCTTTCTGTAATGATATTATGTGTCTCCTGTAGGCAGCAGATTGATGGGTTTTGTTTTCTAAATCAGTCTGCTAGCCTCAGCCTTTTAATGCCTAAGTTCAGACCATTGATACTCAGGTTTATTGCATCCATCTGTGGACTCTGTGTTGTCATCTTATACCTTTTGTGTTGGGTGTTTTCCTACCTCTCTTTCTTTCTTTCCTCCTTCTTCTCTTTTTAGAAGAGATTAAAGCAGGCTTTATTGGGAGCTTGTGGGCAAGCTGATGAAGCCACACCCAGTCAAGGCAGAGGGGAATTTTTATACCCCCTGTCGGCCAGAAAAGGGTCAGGCTATTCTTTGCAAAACAGGGAAGGGCAAGGCGTACATGAAAATTGAGTCGTTCTCCCTGTGGCCTTGGGGAGGGGTAGGTCATATGTGATGGTTGAGTCATTTCCCCCTGTGGCCTGGGGCAGCTGCAAAAGGTCAGGTGCTGGGAGGAAAGTATTTCAGAGAAAGCTGCTATGGAACACAAGTTACAGCGGGGGAAGGGCAGGGATCGTTGCCGGACTTGGACATTATGGACTCTGGTTAATAGCGATAAAGGGCATTGAGGTCATGTCTTAGCTACTTCCTGCTTGACGGGGACAACGTGGGGAGGGAGATTAGGCAGAGTGCTGGGAGTCCTGGTCCGGCATGCGACGAAGGGGCTGGCATTGTTGGAGCATCATTTGATGTACTGCCACGTGGGTGATTTCTCGGAAACGTGTCTGTAGGAATCGGAGAAAACAGGGAGCAAGCATTAGAAATATGACAATTAAAATTACTGGGCCTAACAGGGGTGCCAGGAGGGAATACATTGAGGATGTCCACCAGGAGGAGGCTTCGGCCAGAAATTTTTCCTGGTGGAGTTCGCTGCTTAGCTTGTGGACGGATTGGATGCGGGTTTCCACTATCCCAGAGTCGTTGATGTAATAGCAGCATTCTTCTTGGAGGAAGAGACAGGTGCCCCTTTTTCTGTCTTGATGAGGTCGAGGGTTCTGTAAGGAAACTTGGGCTACAGAGGTTATTTGTGTTTACAAGGAGGCAAGAGATTCTACTGAGGCGTCAATGGCTATTTGGAACTGGGCGGTGAGCTTGTCAGTGGTTAAAACTGAATGGGCTACCTACCTCTCTTTCTTATCAGTGTGCTGTGCATGTGTGTGTGTGCGGTTCATTCTTTACTTATTTCATCTCTTAGGCAATGCTATCTGGGGGTCTACTTTCTCTCTGTTGTCCTCTGGGTGGGGTTTTTATTTGTATCAGTCTCTTATTTGTGCTTGGTGAGTGCTGTTCTTCTGCCTGTGCTAGGTTAGCAAGGATCTTTTGTAGAGCTGGGTTTCTTTTAATGTATTGTTTGCACTTTCCTTGTCTGGGAAGATTCTTACTTCTCCATCTATCTTTATAGATAATTTGGCTGGATTGAGTATTCTTGTGTTTGTGTTATTTTCCTTCATTTTTTGGAATATGTTATTCCAGTCTCTCCTCTTCTTCATATTGTGTGCTGATAGGTCTGAGCTTATTTTTATTTGGGAAACTTTGTGTGTGATTGCTTGTTTCCCCTTAGTTTCTCATATGATTTTCTCCTTTTCCTCAAAGTTGGATAGTTTAATTACTATGTGCCTTGGTGGGATCTTCTTAGGATTCAGTCTAGCTGGTATTCTCTCAGCCTCCTGTATGGTTGCCTGGTTTTGAGTTATTAAGCTGGAGAAGTTTTCCTCCAAAAATTCTCTCACTATTTTTGCAGTTGACTTCTTTGTTGTGTCTTCCCCCAGTAATCCAATTATTCTGACATTGTTCCTTTTCTTGGCTCTTAGGTTTTTTTCACCTTCTGTGATGATCTTAGTAAACTTTTGTTTACACTTGTAAAGTCTGCTTGACTGTCCTCTAGTTCACTGAAGTAGTTCTCTGCCTCTCCAGTTGATCGGAGAAGTCTGTGAGTCTGCTATTGGTTTTTGTTATCTTGTCCATATGCTCTTTTATTTCTCTTTGGTGTATCGTCTGTATCTCCTCTATCATTTCATCCTATTACTGTATTGTTTCTCTCATATCATGTATGACTCCAAACAGCATTCAGAAAATATCTTTCTATGGCAGATCAATGTATGCTTTTCATATGCACACCGTTAGGTTCAGGACATCTTCTGGCATTATCTTCTGTTTCTCCTGTGTTTTTTCATTGAGGCTGATTGCTATTTGTATTGCATTGTTTTAAAGGAGCCCAGTGCCATTTTCCAGTCAAAGAGCACTGGGTTTTCTCTGGTACACTGGTAGGACTGTTTCTTCCTACTGCCTGCAGCAGATTTCACTATGGGTTTGTTCTACTACTTTACTATCCTGTGGCCTCATGCTTTCCCTAGTCAGCTAGTATGTTTTTTCTTTGGAGGGTGAGTTAGATGGTCCTTGATGGTTGTGGACCTGCAAGGATGCTGCTGCACTGGGCAGTTTTAAAAGAGGCTGTGATGGTGTAACCCACATCAACTTGGAACACCACAGAGGGTGTACGGGGGTGCCTGCTATAATGGGAGTGCCGCAGAAGGCAGCTGGGTGTGCCTGCTTTGGTGCATGGGTGGTGAGTGGAATTTTCCTGGTCAGCTAGATTGCTACAGATGTTGGGCAGAGGTCCCTATAGGAGAGTGTTTGCCGAGTCACCTCAGGTATGTGAGGCACTATGGCAGGCAGGAGAAAGTTCCCTTAGTCGAGTGGGACCACAGAGTAAGTGTAGGAGCTCCCCCAGACACTCAGGTGGTTGGTAAGATTTCTTCTGGGGGAAGATAGGCAGAATATCTCCTGAAGAAGGTGGGTGGACTTTCCCCAGCTTTAGGTTACACTGCAGAGCTTCCTCATCTGGATGCAGAGCAGGTATAAATGCCGTAGGCTAAGGGGATTGGCCTGGAGGTTGGCAATGGCATGTGAGAGAAAAAGGAAGAGAAAAAGAAAAAAAACTGGGCCTGCTAAGAGGGAGGGGTTAAGAGAGAAAAGGGGGTGGGGTGGAGAAGTAACAACATAGCTGAGTCCTGATCCTTGATTGTGGAGCTGGATGTTTTGAAACTCTACCCCAAGGTGGCAGCAAGCTGTGGCTGTGTTGCGATAAAGCCCGTGGGTTGACTTCAAAGAATCCTGGTCCTGGCTGAGACAGTAGTGGGGCTGGGGTTAACCCTACTGGCCTCCTCAGTAGTAGGCCAAAAAAAACAACAACCCAGCTCCTCAAAGCCTAATGGATCTGTGGCTACTTATCTTTACAATGCTCCTCCTGCAAGCCGGCAATGTGGAATTTCCTTCTTAGCAACTCTCCTGTGCTGGTTTCTGCAGGGTCCCTCTGGTATGTGTTACTCAGTCACCATCTGGACGGAAATCTCTATCTTTTAAATCTCATTTGGTAATGTTATGCCACCCATTTATTTTCTTCAAATGATAAAATGCTACATGTTTACCTAACTGTATCGGCAACAGTCTACTTTCAAATGAATTCTGCATTATAGCAAAGCTATTCATGTCCTGGGTCTATAGTCAGAGAGGATTCACCCGAGGCTTCATCCATGTGCATTTTCCTTTCTTTGTTTTTTTAATTGAAAGTACTTTAACATGTGCCCAAAGGGAGATCAAATGGTAATTATTAAATTTTAACCTAACTATGACTAACATAATTGCCTTCACATTACTTTCTGTTTGATGACATAGCTATTGATACTCCTCAACTACCGTCAGAGGTAATTCACTGGAAGCTTAATTTATGTGGTAACCCTGCAAATCAATTGGGGGTTTCCACTTGTCCTCCCCAGCCTTCTGCAGGCCAGGTGTTCAGATTTTAAGCTTTCATTAAATTCCCTCCTTTGGATTTGAGTTTTATTATTTCTGATTCTTGGATCACTTAGGTGAGTGTGCTTTCTCATGTTGACTTAGTTTATATCCCACTTTGATAACCATTTATTTGAATCCCAGATTCAAACCATTGGATCCCAGATGTTATTCCTTCTGATAGCCAGGCACCAACTAGATCAGGGGTGCTCATACTTTTACAGCATGCGAGCTACTTATAAAATGATCAAGTCAAAATGATGTACCAAATATAAAAACACAGATCATATATTTATTTGTTACATGTATTCATAAATGCATAAAGAATTCTTTATATGTTTAATGTATATGTATCTTGCATAGCCATATGATTCTATATTGTACAACATAACACAATTAACTGTACATTTTTTGGCATTACTTGAGTTTACTCTGATGCCTTGTACTGAATGGAATGAGTCAGGGATGCATGGTCCAGACAGTAGTAGCTGACAGCCAACCTCAAGCACACTTCCAACTGATCATCAGTCATGGGGGAATGAATGGTACTTGTATTTAATGATCTTTATGTGGGAAAAAGCTGACTCACGTCAATAGGTAGGGCCAAATAATGCAGCCGAGGAGGTAGTATATATTATCATGTTTGGGTGCTTTCCCTCTGTAAGTTCCGGAACTGGTCATGCACTCTGAGCTTCAGGTGAATGTGGGCTTGTGGTGTTAAAATCTCATCTTCTAGTCCAGAAGAGTTCAGGTGAAACAATGTTGCAATTTTTGATGCAAGTGAATCAACTTCAGCATCTTCCTGCAAAGGATAGCACTTGAATGTAGTAACTGGTTCAAAGAAAAGTCTTGAAAGTGTTTGATTTAGCTTGCCAGTTTTGCTGCACTTAGCATATTTGTACATGCATCTGACATCTAAGATTGAATATGATTGGCTGTGCTGTATATCAGTTAAGTGACGAGATTGATGATACACTTATGTCTATTTTTTAATGTCATGCTACCTACCCACACTACCTATGTGATTGACAAGTAGATCGTGAGCAAAATATTGAGCACTCCTCATCTAGATGCTTCACCACACTTTGCTTTTAGAACCCATATCTTCAGCGATCTCTTCATGGGGGTGGGCATTGAGCAGGGCCATGTCATAAGAAGTAATTGTTCTTAGACTGGGGTTAGAATTAAGTGCAAGCCCCAAATCCATCCATATCTGTATATATGTCTCTGGCTCACCTTCGTGTTCATATTGTTTGCGTCTTCGTTTCCTTTGTTAGATTTGCCAGTGGTATGTTGATTATATTCTTTCAAAGAACCCCCCAACTTTGTTAATTCTTTACAATGCTTTTTTTCTTTTTAATCATTTTAAAATCTAATCTTGATTATTTCTCTCTCTTTTGTTTTTCATGGCTGTAGGTTTACTAATTGTTGGAATTGTTGGATTAATATTTTGATTTTAATTATTTTCTAATTGTTGGAAGTGCTGGATTAAAGTTTTGATTTTAATTCTTATCTTTTAATTTCTTGTTTTGTTTTGGGCATCATTGCCCTCAGGTGGTGGGAGTAGGAGGCCCAGCCTTTGCTCCTGGAGCTGGAATCGAACCTCCATCCCAGTGGGCTGCAGTCCCGCACATAACCACTACACCACTGGGGCTCAGCCCAATTTTATCTTTTGATGTATATGTTTATTGTTATAATTTGCCCTTTGAGCAATGCTTATACTGTGTCCCAATAGTTTTGGTATGCTATGTTTTCATTTTCATTTGATTCAAGTATTTTTAAAATTTAACTTTTAAGTTCTTCTATTACTTCACAGTCTTAATGCAAGAGGTTACTCAGTTTTCACATATCTAGTATTTATTTTCCTACTGCTAATTAATAATTTTACAGCTTTCTGATCTGATTAAATGCTTCATAGTATTTTGGTTTTTAAGATTTATCAAGGCCTGCTTTGTAGCCTAATGTGTTATCTAATCTCCAGAATGTTCTATGTGTGCTACAAAAGAATGCATATTGCACTATTGTTGAGTGAAGTGTTCTGTCTACGTCCAGGAGAACAAGTTGGTTGATTGTGTTGTTCTCTTCCTCTCGGTCCTTCCTTGTCTATTTCTTTTGTCAATTTATTTTCCTTATGACAATTTTACTAAATGTTTACTTAAGTAATTTGGGGCTTTTTCATGTGGTGCATGATTTTTAAAAAGCTGACTGCTACCGAGTATCCTGAGTCCCAGAGGTGCTAAAAAATGATGTATAATGACCCCGGAGGGTTCTGGGATGGGAGCATTTTATGGTAGTAGAAAGGCTCACCCTTTTTCTTAGAAGCAACATGTGGTTTTGATCTGCTCCTCTTGTGAGGTTCGCAGAGCACTTTAACCACCACACCACTCTATGTCTTCTTGCTTGATTCACTTTTTAATTATAATAAAATGCCATTCCTTGTCTGTTCTGCTGCTTTCTGCCTTTATGTCTTTGAACAGAAATCAGTATTGCCACACTTGGTCTTTTTTTATTATCATCCCAAACTCAAACAGAATAGGCTGCCCCTTTGGGGTTCTAAGACTGTGAATCTTTACACGAATAGAAAGCAGAGCAGCTGCTGATTTAAAACTTCTGATGTTGCAGCTGGCAGCTTAGTAAATAACACACCACACCACCAGGGCTCAATTGTCACTAGCTTGTTATATCTCCATATTTTTCTATCATTTAATATTTGGTCAGTTTTTGTCTAGACAGGAACAAAATTATATGAAGAGGCTTCAAAAGGATTGTGGAAAATAGAATAAAAAGATAATGGGACTTTTCCGTAAACTTTGTAACCCCTTCATATTCATATTCATGAAATGTCAGCATGATTAGAGATTTTGAGATTTCCAAAACTACTTGATAAATTAGATTGCAGAAAATATGGGAGGTGGTAAAAAGCTTGAATGAAAGTAGAATATATAAAGAAATCTCATTATAACTGTAATTATATGGGCAAAAATAACTTCCAAGATGTTAGAAACAATATTCTGATATTAAATTGAGTTAATAAATATTTGGGTTTTTAAAAAAAATCATTTTATTGGGGGCTTTTACAACTTTTCTCACAATTCATACATACATCCATTATGTCAAGTACATTTGTACATTTGTTATCATTTTCAAAACGCTTTCTTTCTACTTGAGCAAGACCTTCGTATCAGCTTATTTTTCTCTCTCCTGTTTTACAGTGACTGCTGTCTTCCTTCACCCAGTTTTCTGTTGTCTGTCCCCCCTGGGAGAAGGTTATATGTCGATCATTGTGATTGATTCCTCCTTTTTCCTTCCACCTTCCCCTTCCCCTCCTGGTATTGCTGCTCTCACTATTGGTTCTGAGGAGTTTATCTGTCCCGCATTCCCTATGTTGCAAGCTCTTATCTGTACCAGTTCACATGCTCTGGTATAGCTGGATTTATAAGGTAGAATTGGGGTCATAATAGTGGGCAGGTGGAAGCATTAAAGAACTAGGGAAATGTTGTTTTCATCGGTGCTATACTACATCTGACTGGCTCATGTGTTCTTTGTGACACTTCTATAAGGGGATGTCCAATGTTCTACAGATGGATTTGGGGTCTTCACTTCATGCTCCTCCTCATTCACGTTGATATGATTTTGGTTCTGGATCTTTGATGCCTGATTCTCGATCCCATTGATAACACATGGCATGCTTCTTCCATGTGGGTTTTGCTGTCCCTGGATGCTATATCTTTTTATAGCCAGGTACCATCAGCTTTCTTCACCACATTTGTTTATGAACTCATATTGTCTTCGGGGATTGTGTTGGGCTATTAAAAGAAAGTGCTCTTGCATTGAGAGAGTATTTGAGTAGAGGCCCAATGTCCGTCTACCACATCATTAATACTAAACATAAATATATGTATGTAGATCTATCTCCCTATCATTATATATAAATATATTCACATATATACATCCCTGTATTTAGACCTCTAGAAATGTCCTTTGCCTCCTAGTTCTTTCCTCTGTTTCCTTTTACTTTCTTCTTGTCCCACTGTCATCTTCAGCCTTCTTACTGGATTTCAGTAATTCCTCGCAGTTACATTGCCTCTGATTAAGCCCTACCAAGCATCATACGCCCTCCTTGCCATTGATTTTAGGTCACTGGGTATCACTTTGTCTCTGGGTTTGTTAACACCACTTTCTTTTCCCCACCTCCACCTCTCCTGTGTCCATCCCACCCCTGCCCCGCCCACTTTGCAGAACCTTGATCCAGTTGTTTTCCTCCAGATTGTTTATCTCACCTATCTTATCTAGAGAGACATGCAAAGATAAAAATAAGCACACAAAAACAAGGCAAAGCAACTACAACAACAAACCACAACAAAAAAGAGAAGCTTATAAATATTTCCATGTCTTTTTAAAAAAAATCATTTTATTGGAGGCTCACATAACTCTTATCACAAGCCATACATTCATCCATTGTGTTAAGCACAATTGTACGTTTGTTGCCATCATCATTCTCAAAACATTTGCTTTCTAGTTCCGTACTTGGTATCAACTTCTCATTTTCCTTCTCCCTTCTCGCCACCCCCCATGAACCCTCAATAGGTTATAAATTACTATAATTTATCATGTCTTAAACTGTTGGACATCTTTCTTCACCCACTTTTCTGTTGCCTGTCCCCAGGAATGAGGTTATATGTAGATCCTTGTAATTGGTTACCCCTTTCTACTCCACTTTCCCCCCACCCTCCCGGTATCGCCACTCCTATCACTGGTCCTGAAGGGATTATCTCTCCTGGATTTCTCATGTTTCTGGTTCCTATCTGTACCAGTGTACATCCTCTGGTCTAGTCTGATTTATAAGTTACAATTGGGATAATGATAGTTGGGTGGATGGGGTGTGGAGAGAAGCATTTAAGAACTAGGGGAAAGTTGTATGTTTCATCATTGCTACACTGCATCCTCACTGACTCATCTCCTCCTTGCGACAGACCCTTAAACAAGGGGATGACATGTTGCCTACAGATGGGCTTTGGGGCCTAAATCTGCACTCCCCTTCATTCATAATGATATGAATTTTTGTTCTTTGGTATCTGATACCTGATCCCTTTACACAGACTGGTGTGCTTATTCCATGTGGGCTTTGTTGCTTCTGAGCTAGATGATTGCTTGTTTACCTTCAAACTTTTAAGACTCCAGAGGTTATAACTTTTGATAGCCAGACACCATCAGCTTTCTTCATCACGTTGGCTTATGCACCCATTTGTCTTCAGCGTTCATGTCAGAAAGGTGAACATCATGGAGTGCCAATTTAATAGGACAAAGTGTTCTTGCATTGAAAGAGTATTGAGTGGAGACCCAATGTCCATCAGGGATCTTAATACTAAACTGATAAATATATACACATATATCTTTTCCCCATCATGATATATAAATATATCTACACATGTATACATGTATATGCCTGTATTTAGCACTCTATAAATGTCCTTTTCCTACTAGTTCTTTCCTCTTGTCCTACTATCATGCTCAGCCTTCATTTGGGTTTCAGTAATTCCTCTTGGTTATAATGCCCTTAATCAAGCCCTACCAGGCCTCTTACACTCTCTTTGTCTCTGATTTTGGATCACGTGTCGTTCCCTTGTTCCTGGGTTTGTTAACACCACTTCCTTCCCCCCACCTTCCCCTTTCCCATGTACACCCACCCCTGCCCTGGAAACTATTGGTCCTATTGTTTTCTCCTCAGGATTATTTATCCAGCCTATCTTATCTTAATAGACCTGCAGGAATAATAAAATGCACAAAAACAAGACAGAGCAAAACAAAGCAGCAACAAAAGAAAACAATAAAAATTGACAAAAAAGAAAAGCCTGTAAATAAAAAGAAAAAAATAAAAATAAAAGCCTGTAAATAAAAATAAAAAGAAAAGTCTGTAAAAGCCTGTTGAAGGTCTTTTTCTTGACCTTTGGAAGTTGTGTTAGACAGGGTTCTCTAGAGAAACAAAACTAGGACACTAATAATTCTCTCTCTCTATTTATATAGATAGAAAGATATCTAGCATAAGAAATAAGCAGTTAACTAATCTATAAAGCAGTACAAATGGATCGGTGCAACTCACTTGCTTAAGACATCTAGTGCACTGGCAGTCTTTCAAGTCTTGAGGGCCACCCAGTAGTCTTCTGTAGAACAATTCAGGCTACCTGGCCACAAGCAGCAAACAGCAAGGCAGGCCACCAAAAGTCAGTCAGATGACTGAATCTGACAGTCCTCAGCTCAAGAGATGTATATTCCAGTAGCATGGCAAAACAGGGCTTGAAGGAAACTCAATTCACAGCAGCACAGTCCACAGATTAGGTGTCCCAGGGGTAGGGGAGCTTGGAAATCAAGGCAGAGGACAAACAAGGCTGCCGGATGGCCGGAAGATCCAAGAGTAAGAGAGAAAGAGTGGGGCTCACTGAA
>PVJH01034223.1:0-20929 GCA_004026705.1 Nesogale talazaci | reverse complement strand
AATAATGACATGGACAAAAATCTAGAGTTAGAAAACAAAAAGGAAGAACACGCTTAAGGTTTCTCGAGCTCAAAGAACTAAAGAAAAAAATGCAAGCACCGTGTTGAAATATTGAGAGATTCCTTTTTTTTTTTTTTTTAATCCTCTTTTTTTTAAGTCATTCTATTGGGGACGCTTACAATTCTTGTTACAAACCATAGATCAATTTTATCTGACAAATTCGTACATATATTCATCGCTCTTTTCTAGACATTTAATTTCCATTGAGCCCTTGGGATGACAGATTCTATGGACAAAATTTTGAATGGTGCAGCAAACATCAGAAGATGCAGTTAAACAAAAAGATGCAGTCACTGAGCGAAGAAGAATCGGTGCGTGCTCAACCATTTCAAGAGGTAGCAAGTGAGGAAGAGCTGGTGGTACAAAGAAATAAGTTCAAGCAGCAATGAAGACATTAGTGAAAAATAGGACACACACACACACAAAAAATAAGGCCCCAGAAACCAACAGAATACCAACTGAAATATTGCAACAAATTGATAGAGCACCAGAAGCACTCAGTAGTCTATGCCCAGAAAATGGGGACACATCTACCTGGTTGGTCGACATCCGAATGTGTGCCCTTTCAGAATGTGGAAACCTTCGAGCAGTATCATTAATATTTTATGCAGGCTAAAGGTGGCCTAGTCATTTGTAATCGTCTATCAAGAGAAAGCTACTAGAGACTCAAGCCCGAGTCAGAAGAGACCATGGGGTGAGGGACACCATTGCTAGCATCAAAGGAATCTTGGCTTTTGAAAGCAGAGAATACTAGAAAGATGTTTACTGATCTGTGCAAAGACATTTGACTGGGCGAATTATTAAAAAATGATGAATTTCGAGCATGGAAATTTCAGAATAAATCTGAACATAAACCAAGAAGCAGTCATTTCCAAGAAGCTATTGAATGGTTTGAAATCAGAAGAGATGTGCATCCAAGTTGTACCCTTTCATCATACTTATTCATTCTGTAAGCTGAGCACATAATTTGAGGGGCTGGGCATGGGAATTCAGCATCAGGATTAGAGAGTGACTCATTTAACAAGCTACCATTTGCCAATGACAGAACCTTCCTTGCTGAAATTGAAGAGGACATGAAGCATTTATTGGTGAAGACCCAAAGAATACAGTCTTCAAGTATGAATGATAGCTCAATGTAGGAAAGCAAAAATCCTAACTACTGGGCCAATGAGCAACATAATGATAAATGAAAACATTATGGAAGTTGTTAATGGGCTGCAAAAAAATCTTTTGCCATAGAGCAAAAATGCCACTTTGAGAACTAAAAGTATGCCTTATATGTATATGAAAGCTGGATAATGAATGAAGCAGTCCAGAGAATAATTGATGCATTTTAATTATGGTGCTGGCAAAGAATATTGAAAGAACTAGAGTTTGCCAGAAGAATAAATCTGCCTCTGTGGAAGCATAGCCAGGATGTTCTTTAGAGTGAGGATGATGAGTCTTTATCTCACATACATACTTTGGACATGTTATCAGGAAGGCTCAGTCCCAGGAGGGCAGCATGCTTGGTAAAGTCAGTGAAAAAGAACTTGATCCTCCAGATGAACTGAGCCAGTGGCTACAGCAATGGGTTCAAAGTTAATAACAATTATGAGAGTGTTCAGTTTTATTGTACATACTGTCACTGTGAGTCAGAACTGATTTGATGGCACCTAATGACAGCTATTCAGTTTATTTTATTCAAATTACTGTATTTGTCGGACCTTAATCTGATGCACTCCCACCCCACACCCCAAGAAAGTGGAGGGAAAACAAGCTGTGCCTTATGTCCCCAGAACATTTGTTTATGATTCCATGTGCCCGCTTACTGTCCACTGCTGTTTGCATGCTGTAGATTGCTGTGTGCTCAGGGGAAGTCCTGCCTCCTGGAGTCACAATGTCAGTCAGGTCATATGATCTGAGGCATGCCTCCCCTCATTGATTAATGAAAGTGATGTCATAAGTTCTTAACACCACTGTTGAGATTATGCTGTTAAATAATACTATATTTTGCTTTATTTTAATAAATATTTTAACGTATTGGTACTATTTGGTTCAGAATGTTTTTCCTTGTTTTCTGCATCTCATGGTCTGAAAAATACAGTACTTTCAAAATATTAACCATTTCCGACTAGCACCTTGAGCAGTGTCACAAGTTTAACAACATGAAAAATCAGTATATTTACCTACACCAAACATGTCCATCTAAGGTTTTGTTCCCTCCAAAACAGTTCATTTGATTAATTTAGTCATAAAGATAGCTATTTACGTAAAATAAATCCATCAAACTAGCTGACCTTTGTGTATTACACTGCTCTCTAGGTTATACCCTTTGTTAGATGTGACCTCCTTGAGAGGAAAAGTAAGTAACATCTTCATCTCATCTGGCCTCACTCTCAATCTCAATCTCATCTGGTACCTAGGCACAGCGGCACATGTTAAATAATCAATATCTGAAGAAGGAATAAGAAACACTTACTATGTGTCAGGCACTTATTATTCTAAATATTTCAGACTAGTGGTTCTCAATAGGGTCACTTTATCAGCATCACCGCAATTTATTTAAAATGCAAATTCTAAGATACCATCCCAGATCTGTGATTCGAAGGTACCATCCCCAGCCTTGCTGTATCAGCAATTTTGGGATAGTAAAGCTATCTGTTGTAAAATCTTCCCGTTGGTTCTGATGCAAACTGCAGTTTGAGACCACAACTTGTTTTGTTGTTTTTTACCTCACTTAACTCTCAAATAACCCTTGGAGCTCAGTACTAGTATTCTCTCATTTTAGATATTTCTAAAAAACCTGAAATACCAAGAAGTAGGTTACTTGCTCAGAGTCACACGGGTATCAAGTATCAAACCAAAATTCGCCTCAGAGCATCCGGAAGTGGAACTAATTGCCTGGATGAAGAAGAATGCACAAAGCTTCCTCTATATGCCTGAGTGGCCTTCTCCACCTCAAAGTGCTCCAAAGACTAAGAGAATTTCAAAGCTCAAAAATCTTTTTTGCCCAAGGAGTTCCTTCATGCCTCTTAGCACTTCCATCGAATTGGTTCCTACTCATAGCAACCCTGTTCAGGCCAGGGTTTCCAAAGGCGAAATCTTTACAGGCACAGAAGGCTCTATCTTTCTCCCTCACAGCAAGCGGCGTTAGGTCTGAACTGCCGTGAACTGCCGACTTTCAGTTAGCAGCTCGGCACTTTAACCACCAGGCCACCAAGTGGTTCCTTGCTATTGGGTAAATCCCCTTCTTTTCAGGACTTCTCTTGCATGAAGTGAGCATCTTTCATATGTGTATCACTTTCTAACGAGTATGATTGGGATGGTAGTCAAAATATCTCTTGATTTTTATAAAAATGTCAAACTTATTGATGTGAAAGCTACACGGGCATTTCAGGTGGTGTAGGGACTCGACGTGGTGTGGGTCCTGGTTGAGCGATCACGAAGATGCTGACCTAGATCCGAGGCAGCTGTCGATCCTTTAGCTGCTGTATGGTGGTGAGGTCTAGACAGACCCCAGAAGACACACTGGGATGAGGGGGCACAGGATGGCACAAGAAAGGTCACTTAAAGTCTCAGAGGAGCGATTACCTACTGGATAATCAAGAGTTAGTCTCATAATCCACAGGGGCAGTTCTACCCTGTCCTATGGGATCACTGTGAGTCAGAATGGACTCGATGGCTAGGAGTTTATGCTTCCATTTTTGAGTACACAAATCTACACTTAAGGCCAAGAAGCGATGAGTACGCAAATCTTTTGATATTTTAATAATAGGTAGAGCTAGGCTAATCTTCAGCCCTGCTATAAATCTCTTTTTTGTGTGTGTGTGATCCAAATGGGTTTTTTATAAAGGATAGAAGTGTCAGGCGTTACAGTGAACTGAACACTGGCACCCTCGTGGAATGCAACACCCACATGTGGTGACCTGAGGGAAGAGAGAGGAAGGGCGGTGGAGGGTGTGGGGGGAGGGGAGACAGACACAAGACAGAGGAGCAGCTGGAAAAGCGCTATAAATATCTCTTATCTTCCACTATAAACTTATGGACTACAAACACTTTGGGTTCATAATTCCAGAGTGTTTTATCTTTGTATCCCTCAAGCCCCCAGGTCAATGTTTAGTAAATGATAAGTAATAATTAGTCAGTGAAAAAACATTACATGAGTGTACTAGAGAAGGCTTATTCAGTTCATGAATTCTTAGATACTATTCTCAATTCGGACTGAGTGAATAGAGGGCACAGATGGGAAAGGGCAAAGTGGGAGGTGAGGGAGATCATTGGTAAAAATTTCATTTATACATAAGTCTTTTCAAGTAGATCTTCCAACAAACAAACAAACAAAAAAAATGCTATTCATCGACTGCTACGGAGCTGACTCCGATTTATAGTGGCCCTGTAGAAAAGAGCAGCAGTGCCTCTACGACCTCCCCAGGCTGCGAGTCTTGAGAGAGGCAGAGAGCCTCCTCTTTCTCCTTTGGAGCAGCTGGTGGGCTTGAAGTGTTGACCTTTTGTTAGCAGTCCAACTCATAATTCACTACGCCACCAGGGTTCTAAATCCCTCTCTCCTCGGTTCCGTGATAGCTGTCTTGGGCCATGGGGAAGATCAGCTGCACTTACAATTTTTTTCTACAATACTAGCCATTTTGAGGGAACAGAGTATATACATGTTCTAAACGTAAAGGTCCAAATAACTAAGATTACATTAAAAATTGTTATCTGAGCCCATTGCTTCTTGCATATCTGAAAATTAAATCAACACTATTTTGATGTGCTGACTTATGCACAGTGTGCTAGATTCCTGACTCACATCTGTGCATTTTCTTTTAGTGACTTCAGATGAAGTTCTGGGGTTAAAAGGTAGAGCGTGTGAAAAAGAAAAAAAAGAGCGATTTGCTTATAATTGATGCAAATGAGACATCAATGGACAACAAAAAAAATCAGATTATAACATGAAACAAAAGGAAAAACGATCCTGAATGTAAATGTAGGCCCTGGGAGCACTACCACAACAAAATAAAAGTCTAAACTTTTTTTAAGAGATGAGTCTTTGATCCCGGTGTACATTTTATAACATTCTTACATATTTCTTTTCCAGTGCATCAAAACAACCTTGGATCCTGTCAAAAAAGAAATGTTTGATATTAATTTGAACCAGTTACAAGGCCAAAAACAAAATTCCAAGTACATAATTCAATTACTTGTTTTTCTTTGAAGAACATGACATTGATAGCTATTTCATCTTTCTCATTTAATAGTTTCTTTAAAATGTCTACCAGTTTTAATATGTTAATGAAACTTTATAATAGGCAAACAATTTTAAAGTAGGGAACCAACCACACTGCATTTTCTTTTGGGCTCCCATAATATTCAGAACAATGGTATGCACACACTGATCAATCAAACCTTGATCTATAGCTTTCTCTCTTTATACAAGTCCATTTTCTTTTATGAACAAGAGTAAATCAGTTTCTTAATATTAAATAATCATTACAGATTACTAGGTAATTGTAAAGAGAGGGAAAGAAAGATGATTTTAAGGCAATGGTCTACCAACTAAAAAATATTATGGGCTATTTCAGCCACGGTAAAAAATAATGTTCAACTTTTCTGAAATTTCAATTACTTACCATTTGACAATATGCAGTGACCCAGGGCATTTTTTATCTTCTCGGAGGATTTTTAAATTTAAGTCTACAAGAATAGAAACAAGTCTCTATTCATCTTCAGAATAACCATGGGACCAAACTGCCCGGGCTAAGGGTGTACTGTCTTTAATGACTTCATTTACATAGCTTGTGTAGTTCGGCACCTTCTACAAGTATTTTGATTCTGCAAATAACTACTTTAAAAACAAATCAGATAGATTAGTAGCTTAGCTCCAATTTTTATTATGCTTTAGGACTTTTGTAGTGTGACCCAGCCTAGTTGATGGCAAAATCATTTGTATCACTTCTGCTTCTGTTAAATTCTGAGCATCATAAAGTAGTACTGAGTGCTGATCAATTTAGAACATACACCTCAATCTCAGTCATTTCTTTACTTTTTCTCACCTTCTCAATAAAATAAAAAAGATATACTTTTCAATGGGTTATTCTCAAAATTTCATTTCCTTCTAAAACCCAACTATCTTTCTATATTAAGGATGAGGAATATCATAGAGTGGTTTAGATCACTCCAAAATCAGTCAGTGATTCTTACTTGACATGGCATGAATCAATTCAATTTTTCATACTGTTTGTAGACTGTAACACTGATGTGACTTCTTAGTGCAAATGAAGAACATGAAAATTATTCTTTGTGTAACATTTAGAGATTATAAAAAAAGAGTATAACATAGAGGCATTGAGAGTATATTTTAAATATAAACATTAGGATGATGACAGTTCCATCAAAACTATCATACACACAGAAAAACATAAAACTATAAGACATAGTAATTACTTTCATGCCTAAGGCAGTGATTATTACACATTAGTGCTTAGTTAGCCCAAATTTGTCTTTTTCCAAGAGAAAACCCTCCACTATTTCCTATACAGAAACAGATTTGGGGGGAGTGGAGAAGGGAAGGGATGAGAGGTTGATATCAAAGGCTCAGATGGAAAAGCAGAGATTTGGAAAATGACGACAACAGCAGGCATGAAAGGGGCTTGGCACAATATATGTTTGTATGTATTGTTTTGTTTGTGGGCATCACTGCCCCCTGGTGGGAGTAGGAGGCCCAGCCTTGCTCCTGGAGTGCTGTTGCTGGATTTGAACTGTCAACCCTGTGGGCCGCAGTCCCGCACAGAACCACTAAGCCACCGGGGCTCAGCCCTGTATGTATGTATTGTGATAAGTGATGTACGAGTCCCCAATAAAATGATCAAAAAATAGATTGACTATTACAGACCTATTAGACTAAAAAGGGTTATAATTGTGTACAAATAAACTTCCCATGATTGCAACAGTGCTTTTCTGTGAATAGCACTCATGCAGCTCATTGCTGTTAGTGTGCAGAATCAAATATATCATTAAATACAGATCAATTTTAAGTAAAGTTAGATTTGGAAAAAATACCAACATATGAAGAAGCTTGTGACTCTTTACTTTCCAAAGGACAGCGTCCATTGAAGTGATAATTCAACCAGAGGTACTAAATTGTTATCACAACTGAGATTTGTAGCCAAAATGTGAGAGTCCAAAAAATTGAAGCAATTAAGTAGAAATGCATTATTTCTTTGAAAACAAGGAGCTAAAACTAACATGTAATATGAGTATAAAGTTATGTGATCATAAGTTTAAGAAGACACACACAAAAGAGAGAGAAAGAGAGAGAGAGAGAGAGAGAGAGGATGCAGGAGAGCTAGCAATGGAGAAAACAGTTGATTAGAATAAAAAATGTAGAAATATTCCTGCTAATCAACAAATATATTTGGCATGAGTATACATTTTTTTCCAACATATTTATATGTTGATAGAGAGGAGAGTTCTTTTTCTTTTTTTAAGCTAGCAGCAATGACTCTCTTCAGTGTAAAAACATGCCTCAAAAAAATAAATTCAACTGAAGCACAAAAATATGCAAATCTATGATATCCAAATAGATACTGATCTGGCTGCTATTTTTGTAGGTATGGCTTAGAATTAACTGCATTTATTCATACAGATTCCTTTTTCCTTTTTCTGTTCTATGGTATCTGGCCACAAATTAATAGTTTCTATTAGTGCAACCACAAAACATCAATAGTGAATTAGCACACTGGTCTTGAAGAACAGCCCTGTAACTGGGAATTAGCACACTGATAAGTGAAAGGTTTCATGTCAAACAGAGATAGGATTACAGAGTCAAAGTAATCATTCAGTTAAACTTTACCCTCTAAAAAGCGATCTCCGTAAGAACTCTCTGGAAACAGACCCCTTATATATGTTATACAGGAAACAGAAGTAGCAAAAAGTTTCTTCACCATTACCAATGACTCATGCTCATTAGTGATTTGAGATGGAAAAATTGTTTCCTACAAAACAAAATACAAAGGTAAAAGCAATTAGTATTCTTTAATATGTCCAGTCCACCACATCCAATTTCAAGTCAGTTAGCTTCTTAGGTATCAAGAGGAAATGGGGCTTTGAATGATGTGTTAAATCAAATCTTCACAGCAAGGCAGGTAAAAGGTGGAGGCAATTATCTAAGTAAATTCAGATCTACTGCACTTTGACAATGCATAGATTTCAGACAGAACTAGAATTTTACTATGATTTATAATCTCTTTCCCTCACACACTACTCAGACTCAACTCCAATCTGCTTTTTACCTGCTCCCTTCTGCCCTGCATGCTCCAAAGTCACCAAGCACACACTAATTGCCAAAGTCACTGGCACTTTCTCAGTCTTTTTTAACATTTAGCAGTGTTTGGCACTGTCCCTCATGCTTCTTCCTTAGTTAGCCTGACAGTGTTCTCTTTTTGTTTTCTATCTTTCCCTTTGTAGAGAAAAAGGCTTTGGAGAGACTGAATATGGTTATATTCTTACTTGTTGTTCGTTCACTTCTGCTTGCCAAGTGACTTTTATGCAACACTTGACTGACTAGTGTGGTCTTGGAGGTCCAGGGCCCTAGCCCCAACTTGCCTTTGATTAACTGAGCTTAAAAGTACCTGACTTTCCTTTTCTTTTTTTCTCCAATGATTTTAGTGGGGGTTCATACAGCTCTTATAACATTCCATACATCATTTGTATCAAGCATATTTGTACACATGTTGCCATCTTCATTTCCAAATATTTTTTACTTGAGCCCTTGATATAAGCTCCTCTTTCTCCCTCCTTTTTTTTTAATAAATCACTTTATTAGGGGAAATACCTGACTTTTTATGGGAGGACAAGAAGCATACAGCTCTGATAAGGTAGAATTATCCAATAGGGTAGGAGGTTTAACCCTGGGTTGGCCAGCAACCTCTATGTGAGGACATCAAAGCCGCATGCATTTACCAGGGGACCTTCTAGGTTCATGTGGACTGCTGCCTGCATATGGGGAGGCTCCCCAAACCCCAAGGTGCACATTGTGGTTGGGGGAAAGTGTCACCCAAGTAGATGCAAAGCTGGGTATAAGCACACTGCAAGAGGAGATACAGTTAGACAGGAGTGGGTGGCAGGTGTGTGCTTGGCCACAACAGATATTCTAAAATAGTGGGTGAACAGCTAGGTCTGAAGAAATGGAAGGGTGGAAGAAGCAGCTAGGGAAAATAAACCCAGCCACTTCAACTACCACCTCCTCCCCATCTGTGATCGGAAGCTGGGGTCAGCCACGTACAGTTCATCCCTCTTATTTGGGTCTTTAGGGCAGTGAGAGTGAACTGTGGGGGTGGGGTAGGTGGGGAAGGAGATTGAGCACTGGAAGGAGGCAACTAGACTCGGTATTTGGGGGAGCCACCTGCCTGCCCTCTTCACTTTCCCATCTCTCCTTGCTGCCCACTGCCTCCTCGATTGAGGAACAACACTGTTGGCATCTGTACCCAAAGTCAGCACCATGGTGGGGCCCAAACAATGAGTTCTTCACTACAAAAATAAAAACAGAGGACTTACAGTGGACCTACATTTTTGGATATAACTACACACAGCTCACAACTCAGAGCAACTGGGAAAGCTAAAAGTGAAGCTGGGAAAGCTAACAAGGAGGAGGTCTGAACCATGGGAAGGGAGAGGGGAAAAAGGGTTGAAGAAACCCTACTGGATGGCTGCCCTGATGCCTCTAAAAGTAGCTCACAAGCATATTGCTGGGACAAGAGTAAGAAAGATAAACAACAACAACAAACAAAGATAAACAACCAGCTATAATCTGGATAACCTTGAGAGAAGTTGAAGCCAGAGCCAAACTGCCCTTTCCATCCTATTGTCCCTCACCCCTGTGAAGCAGCACTCTTTTGCCTCTGTCTGGACCCTTTATAGTCCCTAGACACTGGAGGTGGGGGCACAAATCACCTGCAAGTCCAAGCACTGCAGGTGGGATAGGAAGCCCCTTGCAAAAGACAAAGACAAACAAGGAATACACTGGTTCTGGTTGGTCAGGGTATCTTTGGAAACCTTGAGCAATTCCAGGCCATCCCCTTGGCAGAATACATTCTAGGGATTGGAGTCTATGTGGGAAAATTCCACCTGCAGGTTAAGTAATGGCAGGCAGTCCTGCACACGTCCCTGATAGAAACCTTCAGAAATCTGGACATATACTTTGTTAGTTCTGGACAATAAATTCCTTGGCAAGTCTTTGGGCAATAAATTCTTTCTCTGTCTGTTCAGAACCAGCTAGTCTTCACCAGGGAGGGACAGCAATGGACAGTCTTGGTGCTGTCCAGAACACCAAGCTACCCCAGTGTGGTTGCTCAGGACTTGATTCTGTTGCTTTCCCTCTGCTGTCTGTTGGTTTCATAACCCTAATGACATCATGTAAACTGCTCAAGCTGTTTCCTGTCTTTGTATTATGAAGCTGCTCTAATCACCCACCTACAGGGAAGTCACCCCTCAAAAGGTGCAGGGACTGAGAGTTTAAATAAACTTTCTAGGGGTCATCTGGTCAGGTGAGACCAGCATGTTGCCTGAAAGCAGGCACAGAACCCAAATGGAGATCAAGGTTGTACATACATGTACCCTGAGCAGAAGGATGAGTGTTTTCTCTCTGTCCTGAGTCTCCTCCAACTTCAATCTTTCCTTACTTCTGCTACTCCTTAATTAATATTCCTAAAACCCGGATTTTACTCACTCTCTTGACCAAATGCTGTGACTGTCCATTGACTACAGATTAAAGTACAAATCCTTAGTCTGTCTTTTAAGATTGATCTTACCAAAAAAAAAAAAAAAAGATTCTTACTTGTCCCACAATTCCTATCCAATTTTATTTCTATTATCTGTCTGTTTGTTTGTTTTTTTGGTGGGCATCACTGCCTCTGGTGGTTGTGGGCGCTACCCAGTGCTGATCCTGAGAGCAGCCGCTGGATTTGAACCGCCAAGCCCGCAGGCCGCAGTCCCGCACTCAACCACTTACGCCACCGGGGCTCAGCCCTCTATTATCTGTCAACATGAGGCCTGCACTTCAATAAGGATAGGTTCTTCGCTGTTCTCTGAATGTGCATGCACATTTCTTATTCTGAATCATGGTGCATGCTGCTTTCCTCATGGAATGTTCTTTTCCTTCCTCTACCCAAATTCTTTAAAGAATCCCTTGGTGGGTTATAACATCGAGCTGCGAACAGCAAAGCCAGCAGTTTAAACCCACCATGTGCTTGCTCTGTGGGAACCCACAGCCAAGAGAGAAAAATGAAATTTCCTGCTCCTGTAAAGATTTACAGACTCAGAAATCCACAAAGGCAGCTCTCCTCTGTCTAACAGGATTGCTATGAGCCAGAATCCACTCTAAGACAGTATGTTTTAAGAAAGTTCTTTCCAGGTGCTTTCCATCATTCAGGCTTACATCTAATTATATATAATTAGATGATTAGAGACTCTAACACAGTGTTCCCGATCTGCCTAAATACTGAACTAAAAATTTGTAAAAAGCAAACAAAAGACTAAGATTAAAGAAAATTAGGTATGGTTTCCCAGATTGTGAAAGAAATTTATGAAGCTCCATTTTTATAAAGCAAAGGAAACTGAGTACTAAAATATTTCTTTTAGGTCCTTTCTAATGTAAAAAAATGAACTTGAGTTAGAAAAAATCCTTCATGAGGCTCACACCTTATCTTCCCCTTCTCTAAATTCCTGTTACCTATATTAGTTTACTGTTTTCCACATATACATAAGTCATATAAATAATATATTGCTTCATATATTGATTTAATTCCTATAAATCTTAAGTTTCTTTGTTTTGTTTTGTTTTTTATCTTATTTCCTAAAGCAAGTTAAACACTTGTACAAGGGGCTGAGCCCTGGTGACGTAGTGGTTGTGTGTGGGACTGCGGCCCACTGAGTTGGTGGTTCAAATCCAGCAGCAGCTCTCCAGGAGCAAGGCTGGGTCTCTTACTCCCACCAGAGAAGCAGTGATGCCCCAAAAAAACAAAACAAAAAACTTGTACAAGAAGATCGTACCCTTTCCATTCTCTCAGAGACTAGCACAATACATTATGCACATTTCTCCACAAAAGGAGGTACCTAAAAAAGAAACTGGAAAAAAACTGCTGGGCAGAGTGTACTTTGAGTACACTTTTTTCCTCACTAGGCAAGCATCCAGCAAATTGTCCTGGGTTACTGTACCCAGTGGTATCATCTGAGAAGGTTCTCTCTGGGAATTTTTTAATAAAAGCAGTTTAGTATGAAACTCGTTTTTGGGGATTGCCAATTAAGAGAAAAGCATGTGGATGTGAATTTTGTTTTCCTGCTTGGGAAAAATGCCACAGAAACTGTTGTAATGTTGAACACGGCATACAAAGACAGCACTATGGGAAAAGCTCAAGGGTACAAGTGACTTTCTCATTTAAAAAAAAAAGGTAAAATATCGACTCAGTACATTTGGAGTTCATTTCACCAGGTTAGGTTGTTAATCGAGCTCTCTATTTAGAGGTTCTGAAAAGTTGGCTTAACAATTTGAAACAAAAATGACATGATTTGTGGAAAGCAGGGCCTGGTTTGCCACCATGACAATGCACCTGCTCATACAGTCATCTCAGTGTACCAGTTTGAGGCAAAAAGACAGCATGCTCTTCTTGCCCCATGCACCTTACTCACCTGACCTCATTGACTTTTTGTTTCCACAAATGTGGAGGAACATGAAAGCACAGCAATTTGATGAGGTGAGAAAAAAAACCAAGGGTGTGGTGCTATCAGTATCCAGGCAGATGAGTTTGAAAAATGTTTCCAAGAATGGAATCGCAAATTTGACAAAAATATTAAGTGTAATGGAGAATACTTTGAAGATGGTAAGGTTGTTCTGTAAAAAATTTAAATACATAACTTTAGCGGAGAAAATCTCAAGGTTTGGGAGGGTACTCCCTCATATATATAAATGAATTTCAATGAATTGGATCACTGATAAACATCAAAAAAAAAAGCTAAATTTATCTAGTCAAACTTAGTAAGACACCTTTTACCCCAGGATCCTTAACTGGATTCTCAGCATCCAACTTTCTCCCAGAACACTCCCCTTCAATTTGTCTAATTATATCAAAGTGTGCATGAGAAGGTTCCTAATTGCTTCAGGATGTGCATATTTCATTTTTAAAAACCTCTATTTTTAAGCACTTTTTGGTTTCTTGTTTCTGTTACTCTAGAAGATCTAAATATAAACCTGAAGCATTAAGTAAGTTATTTTGTAGTAATCTATTCCAATTTCCTGAACATCCTCAATCTATTACACACTTAAATCTAGATAGACTAAAAATATAAAAATAAAAGTCTTGATAGACTCTCTCAGAATAATAAGTCCCAATTAACTGATGAAACTGCTGACTCACACACACACATACACACACACACAGTCACTATTTTAACTAATTCATTAAAGAGTCATCAATTTTTGTTAAATTATTAACAAATACCTTTTGTAATTTGGTACGGCGAAGTTGCTGAGCAGTGGCCATTACAGAAATCTGTCGGGATACTTTTTAACAATTTTAACCTGTAAAAAATAGATAAATAGTTAAGAGACCTGGTCTAACTTAGTGTTTCCAATCTTCGCAATGATTGAACTAAAAACTGGTTAAAAAACAAAGAAAGAAACAAAAATTAACATCAAGGACAATTAAGTATTTTTTCCCAAACTGTGTAGGGAGAAATTTACAAAGTCCAATTTTTTTGTTTGTTTTTTTTTGAGTATCACTGCCTCTGGTGGTCGTGGGCGCTACCCAGTGCCGCTCCTGAGAGCCACAGTTGGATTTGAACCGCCAAGCCGCAGGCTGCAGTTCTGCACTCAACCACTATGCCACCGGGGCTCAGCACTACAAAGTACAATTTTTACAAAACAGAGGAAGACTGATTATTGAATATTTCTTTTAGGTCCCATCTAATCTGTAAAATAAACTTGAGTTTGAAAATTTATGCTGATAAATTTTCCAAAACACAACCATATAATTAGGATTTGCTTTCTGCTTTTCAATTTTTTTAATTAAATAGCCCCATTGTTATCTCCACTACAAATTTTCTGTAAGTTTGACATAGATCTCAGGACTAATGTTTTCATCCACTCAACAAAAATCAAAAGAATTCACTTGTTCACAAATACATTTGAATGTAAGAAGTAAATTGCAAATCACTTAGCGTCAACATTAAGTCTTACTCCTTGCTATTCTCTCAGAGTAATGGTGTTCTATAGATAGCAGGTACTTAAAAGAACTTCTGGAACTCATTGCCTGTATAATTTCTTTGCAAAAATCAAGATAAAAGCTAAAGCTTAACACACCAGTCTGTGTGATCATAAGGTGTTGTTAGGATCAGCTATCAGGCATCTAAGACCCAGAAATATATATATATATATATATATATATATATATATATATATATATATATACACACACACACACACATATATATACACACACATATATATACACACACATATATATATATATCATTGTGAATGAGGGGGAGGGAGGAACGGAGACCCAAGACCCGTCTGTAGACCATTGAACGTGCCCTTATAGAAGAGTCACAAGAAAGAGAAAAGCTAGTCAGGCTGTAGCATAGCACCAACGAAACAAACCACTTTCTTCTAGTTCTTTAATGCTTCCTCCCCTCCACTATTATGACCCAGATTCGACCTTACAAATCCAGCTAGAGCATGCACCCTGGTACAGATAAGAGCTGGAAACACAGGGAATCCAGCACAGATAAACCCCTCAGGACCAAGAATGAAAATAGTGATACCAGGATGGTAGGAGGGAAGTGGGGAGAGAAAGGAGAAAGCAATCACAATGACTGACATATAACACCCCCACTCCAGGGGGACAAGCAACAAAAAAATGGGTGAAGGGAGACAGTGGATGATGTAAGCTTTGAAAATAATAATAATTTATAATTTATCAGGGGTTTATGAGGGAGGGGGGAAATGAGAAGCTGATACCAAGAACTCAAGTAGACAGAAAATATTTTGAAAATGATGATGGCACCAAATGTACAAAAGTGTTTGACGCAATGGATGAACAGATGGTGATAAGAGCTGTATGAGCCTCCAATAAAATGATTCTAAAAAACAGTTAAAGCTTAAAGTGCATGTTGTTGTTACTTTCTTGCTTCACTAATGTAAAAAATAAATTTCCCTTTTTCTGTTCAAAGGCTTTAATTTAAATTGGTTTAATTTAAAGATTTTATACAGTTCTAACAAACTGTAAAGTAACACAAATAAATGTCACTCTGGATCACCTATGGCCTACTTTTGTGTGTCAATAAGTGAAAGATTAGGGAAATTTTACAAATAAAAAATTACATTTCTCACAAATTAATTCAGAAAAACACTAGGGGGCAGTCTTTTATAACATTTTACAACTATAGGGTTTCCCAGGTTTCATAAATCTTTAAGAAAGCCTGCGGAGCTGGTGGTGGATTGGAACTGATAACCTTGAAATTGATCCACCCTACATTGCAAATATATATGTCAACTAGACTGAAAATCACTAATAATTCTTTGGTAACTACAGAGTCTAAACTATTTTTGTTAGCCTCAGAATATAACTTTCACTTCTGAATATAACCTTCAAATCTAACTCAGTACATCAAATTGTCTCCCTGAAATTTTCATAAAATAAAATGGGGTGGGAGAGCTCTTAAATGTTCACTGTACTCCTAGATCAGTTTAACATGGTATACTACTTTGCCTTGAGATAAGTTATTAAGTTTCAGAGAGGAATAATGATTTTAAATAGATACCTATATTAATATTTCCTTCATTTCTCTATGATCACAAGGCATTCTAATGACTTTTCTAGAGAACCAAGTCCTGAAAAGAACAGCTGGCAGTTAGAACACAATGTATTACAATTGTTAGATACCATGGATTAGGTTTCGATCATAGAGATCTTATTATAAAAGAACAAACTGTTCCCCAGTCCTCTGCCAACCTTACAATCACTCCTGTTTGAACCCAATTTTGCAACCATTGATGAACTCTTTTGCGCGGGCTTTTGTTTTTTGCTGACTTTACCATTGTCCAACCAGAATCCTAACATATTGCTATTACTACATCCATATTGGTTTTATGGATACGCTGGATTATTTACATTAACACTGAAGCTGTGAGACATCCAAGGCTTTAATTTTGAGAAAGGATGAAAGCTAATCACAATAAACATTTGGTTAATATCTGTTACTAAGAGCCTTCCAGTCAGTTCCGACTCATCGTGACCCTATGCACAGCAGAATGAAATGCTCCCCAGTCTTGCTCCATCTTCACAATCGCTATGTGAGACCAATGCTGCGGCCCTCCTCTTCTTCAGTATGGTGCCCTGGTGGTGTGTTGGTTGAGCGTTGGGCTGTGATGCAAATGGTGGGCAGTTCAAAACCACCAGAAACTCCATAAGAGAAAGACTGGGCTTTCTACTCTGGTAAACAGATACAGCCTCAGAAACTCAAAAGGGGTAACTATAAGCAAGCACTGATTCTAGGGCAGTCTTTTCAGATCCACTCATTGGTCTCACCTGATAACATGACTCTGAGACAAAGAACATGAGACAAAACCTTGCTGTACTCATATCTATATTCTGGCTGTACTTCCACCAAAGTGGAATTGTTGGATGGTACTTTCAATATTTTTCACCAGCATCCCAATCCAGATGCATCAATTCTTCTCTGAAAAAACTCACTCTCATGGAGTTGAACCTGACTCACCTCAACCCTACAGGATACAGCTCCCCCTGTGGGTTTTCAAGACTTTAACTCTTTATAATAATAGGAAAACTCTTTATCCCACAGAGACTGGTGGTTTCAAATTGCTGGCCTTGTAGTTAGCAGCCCATCACCACTAGGCTGCCAGTCTTCTTTACTGACTGCCCAGTGGTTGAAACCATAAGTAGTAACTGAAAATACCTTGGTGTGGACCAGGCACACCCTAGTCCTCAGAGGCGCATCTTTTCTCATTAACACTCTACCCTGTGCAGCATATTTGCCCAATGTCATTTGATTTCTTGTCTGCAACTTTCATGAGCATTGTGAATCCAAGTAAAATGACAATTTCGATTGTCTTTTGACAACACCTTATGTTGTTGCATTATTGATCGTTATGAGAAATTGTTTTCTTTTTGTTTGCTTTGGTTTTGGGGGGGTTTTTGGGAGGGGGGATCACTTCCCTGGTGGGAGCAGGAAGCCCAGCCTTGCTTCTGGAGAGCTGCTGCTGGATTTGAACCGCCAACCCTGTGGACCTCAGTGCCGCACATAACCACTATGCCACCGAGGTTCAGCCCAAATTTTCTTTATATTGAGTTGCAACCCATATTGAAGGTTGCAGCTCTTGATCTTCATCAGCAGTAGGTTAATAAATCTTCCTCCCATCCAGATGCTGTTTGTCCAGCTTCTTGGATTATTTGCTTGGCATACAGAATGAATATGTGAAAGGACATAACCATGACACATGCCTTTCCTGATCCTAAACTGTTTGGTGTTCCCTTGTTCTGTTGAAACAGTTCTCCTAATTCATGTACAGGTTCATGAGCACAATGAAGTGTGAATTTCCATCCTTCTCAATGTTATCCAGAGTTATGACCCACACAGTTGAAGGCCTTTGCACAGTCAACAAATAAATAAAACATCTCTCTGGCATTCTTTGAGCCAAGATCCATCTGACATCACCAATCTCTCTTGCTGCACATCCTCTTCTAAGTCTGGCTTGAATTTCTGGTAGCTCCCTATTGATGTATTGCTACAATTGTTGAATGATCTTCTGCAAAATTTTACTTATATGTGATATAGTGAAATTGTTTTGTAATCTGAATTCTGTTGATTCATCTTTCTTTGAATTGGTTTACATATGGACTTCTCCCAGTCAGTTGGCCACCAAGCTGGCTTCCAAATATTTGGGCACTTGTGAGTGCTTTCGATGTTTAACCAGCTTGTTGAAATACCTCCCTTGGTGTTCTGTCAATTCATGGATGTCTGTTTTTCACTAATGCCTTCAGTGCATCTGGAACGTCTTCGTTCACTAACATCAGCTCTTGATCATATGCTACCTCTCAAAATGGTTGAATCGTTTTGGTACAGTGATTGTGTATTCTTTCCATCTTCTTTTGGTGTTTCTTGTATCATTCAATATTTTATCCATAGAATCTTTCAATATGGCAACTTGTGACTATGGCAACTTTTTCTTCCATTGTTTGATATAAGCTTAGCATGTTCTTCCTTTCTGGTTTTCTAACTTGAGGTCTCTGCATATTGTATTATATTTTACTTTGTCTTCTCAAGTTCCCCTTTGAAATTTTCTGTTCAGCTCTACTCTTCATAATTTCTTTGATGTGCTTCAACTACTCTATGATCGAGCAAGTTTTGGTGTCTTCTGACATCTACTTTGATCCTTTATTTCCTGTCTGTTTAATCTTTGCTTTCTTCATGTACTATGTCCTTGATGTCATCCCATAACTCTGAAAGCTTTTTCCAACTAATAATGTCCAATGAGTCAAATTTATTCTTCATATGTTCTTGAAATTCTGATGTGACATACTAAAGGCCATATTTTGACTCTGGACTTGTTTTAACGTTCTTCAACTTACTTATAAACAATTGATGATTTGTTCCAGTCAGTCCCAGGCCTGTTTTTGCTGCGAATATCTTTGCACAGATGTACTCAATTTAAACTCAGTAGTTCCTGTAGGGAAGTCCAGCATTTGTGTTGTTGCAAAAAGCTATTTCCAATGGAAAAGTTGCTGGTCTTACAAAATTCTATCATGTAAGCTCAGACTTTATTTCTACCACTAAGTCCTATTTTCCAATTAGTGCTCCATCATCCTCTTTGTTTCCAATTTTTACGGGCCGATAACTGTCAATGCATTCTGATTAGAATTTTGATCAATTTTAGACTGGATACGTTGATTTAATTCTTCAATTTCTTTTATTTTTCTTTTTTCGTGGGGGGGGCATCGCTGCCCTCTGGTAGGAGTAGGAGGCCCAGCCTTGTTCCTGCTGCTGGATTTGAACCGCCAACCCAGTGGACCACAGTCCTGCACACAACCACTACGCCACTAGGGCTCAGCCCAATTCTTCAATTTCTTTATCCCTACTTTTACTTTATTTTTTATTTTAAATCATTTTATTGGGGGCTCCTACAACTCATCACAATTCATACATACATCCATTGAAGCACATTTGTACATTTGTTGCCATCATCATTCTCAAAACATTTGCTTCCTATTTTAGCCCATGGTATCAACTCATTTTTCCCCCTCCCTAATGAACCCTTGATAATTTATAAATTATTGGGGGGGGGGCATCACTGCCCTCTGGTGGTCGTGGGAGCTACCCAGCCTTGCTGCAGCTGGATTTGAACTGCCAAGCCAGTGGGCCACAGTCCCGAACTCAACCACTATGCCACCAGGGCTCAGGCCCAATAAATTATTAATTTGTCATGTCTTATACTGTCTGATGTCTCCCTTCATCCATTTTTCTGTTTGTCCCCCAGGAGGGAGTTATATGCAAATCATTGTGATCAGTTCTCTCTCTCCCCCACCTTTCCCTACTCTCCTGGTATCTCTACCCTCACTATTGGTCCTGAGAGGCTTATCGGTCCTGGATTCCCTGTATTTCCACCTCTTATATGCATCAGTGTACAGCCTCTGATCTAGCCAGATTTGTGAGGGAGAACTGTATCCCTACTTTTAATGGTTGATGCACAAATCTATATAATAGCTGTATTAATTGGATTTGCTTGCATGTACATAGATATTATCTTACCACAGATATCTTCACTCTTCAAGATAGATCTTCAGATATCTTTTCTGATGATGAATGCAATATTATTTCTATTGAATTTGTTGTTCCTGGTATAGTAAACCATATGATTATCTGATTTTAAATAGCTGTTATCAGTCCATTTCAGCTCACTAATGCCTAGAATACCAATCTTTGTGCTCCATTTCATTTTTTACTTTCAATTTTCCTAGATTCATATTTTGTACCTTCCAAGTTCTGATAATTAATAGATGTCTACAATGTCCTCTCATTTTGAGTCATACCCCATCAGCAAATTAAGGACCCCAAAGCTTTACTTCAACCGAGTCATTATTGTTGCCTATATTTTAATAAGGCAACTCTTCCTCAGACATATTTTGAATCAGTTTGATGCCAGTGGGTTTGGTTTGAGGCTTATGTGTAACTCTGATAAAGATAACCATTTTTGGTTTAATTTATTAAAACCTTTTTTCCCCCAGCCATTCTGAGCAAACCAAAAATTTAAGTTATTACATTTGCCCAAAAAACAGCAGGATTGATTTCCCAACATTTCCCACACATCTTTCTCAGCCTTACAACACATTTTTTTACAAGAAAATTCTGTTTTAAGCAATGGAACAGCACCCAATAGCTGGATTTTGGAATGCAAGTAAATGATCTTCTGAATATCTATTTTATGGGCACATATGTCAACATAAATGGAGTCACCAGGTTCATAAAGTTGCTAGGGAGTGGGACATGTATTAACACTATAATACCAACCCCAGCCCTTCTTTTTCAAAAAGAGGAAAGCCAACTCAGTGGAGGAAGAGCATTTTGAAGAAATGATGCTGGAATGACTGGACATTCAATTGGGCAGAGGAAAAAAAATACTTTGACCTAAATCCCAAGCCATTTGTAAATATTGATTTAAAAATGGAACATAGATTTCAATGTAAAACATGAAACTATAAAGATGACAAGTGTGTGGCCCAGGTAGGGAATTTAGTTTGTCAAAGGTCAATCAGTTACTTACAGGTGTCAGAGAGCTGGCTTCAATAAAGTATTAGCCCCTATTTTAATAAATTCTACA
>PVJH01034222.1:0-20847 GCA_004026705.1 Nesogale talazaci | reverse complement strand
GCAAAATTATGACGTAGCAATAAAAATACTTTTATGATTGGAGGGGGGGGGGTCACCACAACATTAGGAAGGTTCAGAACCACTGATCTAGAGGAAAACATCCAAGTCTACAGAAACTGGAAGGCAGAAGGAAGATGTGGAGAAGGAAGGTGTGGAGAAACATTCAAGGATGTAATGGCAACTGTGCTGGTCAAGGAAGTCCACGCGTGCAGATGCTTGTTGGAGAGCTGAGGGCCTGAGGAGACACTAAGATGTCTTGTAGGTTCAGCAGTTAAAGGGGTGATGTGTTGGGTATCAATGAGAGAAGTGTCACAGTGAGGAATGAAGGGATTTTTGCTTGTTGGCTAGGGAGTCCAGAGCTGAGTACCACCTTTGCCATGTAGTGTTGAACTCTGTCTTTTCTCTGACCAGGGCTTGATGATCACTATTGGATTTGGAACCCTCACTCAATAAAGGAAGTATGAACCTCAGATTCTGAGTTTCTAACGTTCAAGAAGATTTCCTGACATGGACCAAATTGAGCCGGGGGGGGGCATTTAGGCAATGGTTGCCCATCATGCTGGAGTACCTGTATGATTTTAGACACACTGGCAAAAGCAACAATGGATAAAGGCTATCCCTAGTGATGTCAGTGTATACTCTAGCTTATTCCTAAAGCTTGTTCCTGTGGTTTTTCTTGTTTTTAGATGCTTTGTTCCAGGTATTTAGCATTCTAGGACTCTGCCCATCTGACTGAACAAAGTCCACTCAGCCCAGTCAAAGGGGCCAGGTCTTTACCAGCCGTAATGCAGGGCTAGTAGAAAATTTACGGTGCCCGAAAAACAATCTTCGGAGAGAAAATAAAGAGTTGTATGTCATAGCATTAAAAAAAATTCTCATCCAGTCTTTTCTTGAACTTATCTTCTCTAATATAGCACCCCACCACCACCACATTCCCACGGGCAGGGATCAGTAGTTCCCACTCTTGTACAGCTCTGCCTACTCTTCCCTGCTCCAGCATCAGCCCCAGCAAACTATAAAGCTCACTGACACTTACCCTGTACAAGAATTTGGACTTCTTTGCTCTCATGCCATGTGTTAGAATTCGCTGATTTTGCTTTGCAGGAGTAAAAATCTGAGGTTTGATAGGTGGAGAGGATCTGGAGTTCTGGAAGAGGGCTCCAGTTTGAACTTAGGTCTCTCCTATTTTTCAAGAATTGGAACTGGATTTGGGCGCCTGCTCTTGGTGGAGACAGTTGTATCTCACAGGTCAGGGTCACCAGGCTCCCTTCCATGGGTCTGGAGGGTCTGACTGTCAGCACAGGAGTTGGAAAACCTAGAGAGAAGGGCAACAACAGCCTCCCGTGAGACTCAGGACTTCTCAGGAGAAAAACACAATTCACCCCCAGTCTAGTGCTCTGAGCAAGGCAGGCAAAAGGAGGGATTACATTGTTCTGTAGTATCTTTTAGTCTAAATTGCTACTGTATTCACTGTTCTTTATAGGGACTTGTCTACACTTCCATGGTCTACTCTTTCCTTCCCCTTCCACCTCTCCAACCCCAGGGTCACTCCTGAGACTAATTCATTTCACAAAACAATGAAGACTTCACCTTCCACATTGATGCGCACTGAGTTTGAAGTCAACATCTTCGTAGGTTCCTTCCATCCTTTACAAATATAATTACCATCATTCTCCCTACTTGCTCGAGGGATAGAGAATGTTGAGCCATTATGAACTACTTTATTATCCTTGAGAATTGCAGGATATTTCACATTTATATAACTCCTTGTCCGACATTTCAGAGTCACGGAGTCTCCTTGAAACACAGTGATTGGACTCTGAAGGATTAGTTGTGCTGTAGAAGACAAAAACCAGTTATTTGGCTCACCTGTTTGTTTCTCCCATCTTTTTATAAGTATGTACATTCTATAGGATGGGGCCCTGGCAGAAAGGATCCCTAAAATAATGGGCATTTAATTTTATTCAGATTTCAAAATGAATTTGTGTCCCTAACATTAACAATAAAATTAATGAGGAATAAATTCCTCAAAATAATCAAGCAAAGGATACCAAAAGGGAAGTATTTTCCTCAAAGCAAAGCTAAGAAAACAGGAAGAACAAAGGAAAACCCAGGAAGGAAGTTTTCTGGGATGATGCATTAGCTAATATTTATTAAGTCCCTGAGGTATGTGACTATGTATAAGGGGGTATTCAGAAAGGTCACTTAGAATGTGTATTGTGGAATACCGAAGCATGGGATTTTAAAAATTTGCAACAAAATAAACGCAAAATAGCTTGCTATATTGTTTCTGAACAGGATCTGGTTTGAGGTACCAAGATGGATAAAACATCAATTTAAAGGTAGTCCCTAATAGAGCAATACAATTTTTGCTACAATTGAGCAAGAACAACATCAGTTTTATGGTGAAAATTAACTGGAGATAGGTGAAATAATTGTTGGCTTATAAAAAGTTTAAGAGAACTGCCCCCCCCTCACATTAGCAGTTTACAAATGGATAACTCATTTAAAAAAGGGACAAGATGATCTTAAATATGAAGTCCATAGTGGAAAACCATTCACATCAATTTGCAAGGGAACAATATTGTTTTTTCCCTTGAAAATAATGTGATTGACAGCAGTGTAGACATATCAATTGGTTCAGCTTCCACAATTCTGACTGAAAAATTAAAGTTGAGAAAACTTTCTACTTGATGGGTGTCAGAATTGGACCCAATCAATGGCAGGTGATAATAGTGCTTTCAATAGGTATGTTAAACAAGTGATGGCCTGAAGAATTTACTGGAAACATCATAACAGGAGATGAAACATGGTTGTACTTCTTCCAAGACAGATTTGTTTGTTCTTTTCTTATTTTATTAAATCATTTTACTGGGGGCTCATACAACTCTTATCATCAGTCACACATACATCCATTATGTCAAGCACTTTTGTACATTTGCTTCCCACATCGTTCTCAAAGCACTTGCTTTCTACTTGAGCCCCTGGATTTGTTTGTTCTTTAGCAGTCCGTGGTACATTAGAGATTCTATGTCAGCACAGGAATTCAAATGCATCAATTCTTGTTCAGTCTTCATTATTCAAATATTCAACTTTCACATGCATATGAGGCAATTGAAAATACTGTGGTTTGGCTCAGGTGTCCTTTAGTAGATATGCCATATGCCCCAGCAATCCCTCTACTCAATATATACCCTAAAAAAATAAGGAATGAAGCACAAGCAGATATAAAAGCATTCATGTTCATCACAGTCTTATTCTGGACAGCAAGAATATGGAAACTACCTAAATGGCTACCAGGGGAAGAATGGATACTCAGACTTAGTTACATACATGCGGTGGAATACTATGAAATTGTGAGCCATCTCATGACATGGAGGGATCTGGAGGACTTTGTACTGAGTGAGGTTAGTCAATCACAAAAGGGAAAATATTGCATAAGACCACTGTTATTATAAAAGAAAAAAATCAAAATAAAGGTTTTCATACCAGAAGAAACACATTTTGATGGTTGCTAGGGGTAAGAGGGAAAGAGAGAGAAAGAGAAGCCATAGGCTAGAAGGTAAACGGATGCTTACTTGGTTGAAGGGAAAAAGAATATCTTACAAGAGGAGAAGAGAAAAAAAGAGTTAGGAGACAGGGCAAGCTATTGGGTGGTTTAAAATCTTGTTGTGGATGCTGATTATAAAAATGATCATCTGAAAAGTAAACCCTGACCTCCTTCACAATATGCATACATGTAAAGAGAGAAACATATAACTGTGAGAAAAACCTTATACTATTTACAATTCCAAGATTTTTTTTTTGGGGGGGGGCATCACTGCCTTCAGGTGGTGGGAGTAGGAGGCCCAGCCTTTGCTCTGTGGAGCTGGAATCGACCCTCCATCCCAGTGGGCCGCAGTCCTACGCACAACCACTACGCCACCGGGGCTCAGCCCACAATTCCAAGATTTTATAGTCACAAAAGTATTAAAAATTTAGATAAAATACTTAACAGATTTCCTCTTACCTGAGCAAATTGCTAAGAAAAATTTGTGGGCCTCATTCCTATAGCTTTGGAATTCAATTAATATTTAATAAAGGTGTTTGTATATTTACAAGTTTCCAGACAATTTCTGCTTCAAATCAAAGTGTAAGAACACAGACTTAGGGAAATTAATCTGTCCAGTGGAAATTATAGTATTTGTAGGGTTCACAGAGAGCCTCTAGCTATTATATTAGATGATTCTGTCCTTTTACATATAGCTACTTATTGCCATTGCCGATTGGGCTGAATGAACTATAAAATGCTGTACACACATATAATATGTACATATTATAAATCTCATATACAATATATAAAGTAGATATTCTTAATTTATACTTAAAATTAAGAGGCCAATTATATTCCCTGTGTGGTAGTATAGACAGAGTTTTAAAATTTTCTCCTTGTCCATGATGTGAAGCAAAAGTATTCCTTATAGATGAATGGTGCTAATTTGAAAAAAGAGTTTTGTCTAGGGAAAGGCAGGGAAGAATAAAAAACTTTTTAAATTTCTAAATAAAATTCCCATTTCTTTCTCACCTGATGTAAACGTCAAACACACAGGGTTGCTTAAGTCTGTGTTCTGGACCTGACATCTGTAGCACCCAGGAGCTGAAGCCATAAAGGTCTTTCCTGTGTGTTGTCTCTTAACCTTCCCATAGTACCAGTTTGTTTTTCCTGATGAGAAGTGCAATCCATTGCACGTCAGACTCACTCTATCTCCAGTCCAGATGGGTGTCCATTCAGCATGGAGGGAGATCACGCTCTTGGAAGCAGTGGCTGGACAGAAAAGGAGCAGAGTGAGGTGGAGGTACTGCAGTTCCCTTCTTGCAATTGGTGTCCTCTAGATGAGAGGAGCTGGTTTGCAAAATCCCTACCAAGAGTTCCAGGGAGAGGTACTGCTTTCCCAAAGTCGCATGCAGCCGGCAGCAGCCACCTCCTCCTGAGAGAGGATGATGACTCAGAGGATTAAAAACCCCAACCCCCCAGCTCATTGCTACCCGGTCAATTCCAACTCCAAGACATCCTGTGTGGCAGGACAGGACTTTTGTGGTTTTCTGAGACAGTAAGTATTTGCAGCAGTAGAGAGCCACATCTTTGTCCATGGAACTGTGGATGGAATTGAATCGCTGAACTTGTGGCTAGAAGCCCAACAGGAAACTCACCACAGGGATGGCAATGAACAAAAATGTCTCAAGACAGCACTGCCGGCAGGATTCAATCACTGTCGGATGCCGTAAGGGGAAATCGTTAGCCAGTTAAGGCACTGGATTGCAGAGAAAGAACATCACCTCCTGCCCCCATTTCTTCGTCATACTCAGAAACTCTGAAGAACGTGCCAAGGAGTTGGTAAAATGACAAATTGGCACTTTCCCCACAGTGATACATCCTGTTATCCTAAGATTTGGGCACTGAAAATATCTAGAGAAATTCACTTACGCATCAATGCTTTGGTGTTAGAGTCAAATGCCCATAGCAATCATATCATTTGCACAGCCTTCTAGCTAACTCTCTGTGGCAGAGCCAGGGATGGACAAACTATTTGCTAGAATTCAGAGCTGACCTAGGCTAAGATTAAGCCCTGGAGCAGCTGGTTTGGAAAAGGAGAGGAACTGCAGAGATGTCTTCTATTCATGACTCCTCAAGTAGCCAACACACTTACTCACCCAGAGGACGGACAATAAGTATGAACCAGAAGGAACTCAACAAATAAGAAAAAGTGACATATATTTTGTCTTCTATTTCATCTCCCTTTTTTGTTAATGTCTTCCTTCTAAGGACCCAATTTTCAATCACTGATACTTTTTGGCATTTAGTTGATTTGGTTTTTTATTTTTTTGGGAGGCATCACTGCTCTCCGGTGGTGGGAGTAGGAGGCCCAGCCCCACTGCTGGAATTGAACCTCCGTCCCAGTGGGCCGTAGTCCCGCGCACAACCACTACGCCACCGGGGCTCAGCCCACTTTTTGGCATTTAGTATCCTCTTTAAGATCCCGCCTCAGAAAAAAAGAGGAACAATGAAAATGACAGACAACTAAAGAAAAAAATGGGAACCCCTCTTTAATATCATGGTACAAATGAAGCTAAAGTTGACGTTGCTGATCAATGCTAATAAGCGTGTTAAAGCTCCAAACAAACGGTCGGTAGCCTAGTGAATAGGAAGAGGCAACCGGTCATCCTGGGTGTTTTTTTCTGCAGTCATATTGCTTCAGAGGTGAAGAAACTTGCATTTAGAGAAGCGTGGAGTGGCCAGAGCCCAGGGAAGTGTCCCTTTGCTCCCCAGAGATTTCCTTTAAGATTTGACTCCTGACAGCGTAGGGCTTGCAGTCTCCCACTGGCACCCCCAGAATGTGAAAGCTCCAGAGAGGAGTTCCTGGTGGGTTGACCTCTCTCTTCAGGCCTGTTCATTAGCCACGGGACTGGGGAGTTCTTGCCTAGTTATTTGAGGTCCATTTGCAATAGAAACACGTGCAGGGTCCAGCAAAGGTCAGGAGCTGCTTGTGCATTCACTTCTTTACTCAAGTCAGAGGGTGACCATCACGTCCTTGGCCAATGGGAATAGAGTAGGTGACACCTTCACCTCCATAATGGCCTCGGCAAGAAAAACAAGAGACTATTAGGGTGTCTCAGGAAGCTACCACAAATGCTTTGTATCTATTAGGGAAGAACTCTTAGCCAGAGACATCGTAAAAGAAAAGAAATGCGGACTCACCAAATTTTCCAGTGATGAGAGCTAAAAAATGAAAAAAAAAAAACATAAAGTGAGGAGCCAGAAGTGAACATACAATAATTATCTTTGACTTTTCAATGGCAATGTCTACCTTTCCACTCATTTATGATTTCTTTAACTAATAGTTTCATTTTTACAGATCATTCAGACATTCACTGAAGGTGTAGTATATCTGAGACATGCTTGGGTTTTTTAGTTGATTATAAAAAATGGAATCTACTTTAAGAAGTTGTCAGGTTCAGGAGACATGAAGCAAAGTTATCACTAAAATACAGTATGTAAATGCAATAATAGAAATATGCATGGGATATATAGGGCAAAAGGTGAAGTTATACGGTGAAGAGGGTGAGATCAACCATAAAGATACCCAAATAAGCATTTTATGTGAATGGAGAATAAGGATCAGTTAGATAAAGGTGGTGCTTGTATGTAGCAAGAGGTGATGCAGAGAGTCCTTGAGGCATAAATAGGAGCAGAATATATCAGATCGGTTACTGCCCACCAATGCCAACTCATAACCAGTTGAAGTCCAGTCAATGCCAACTCCATGTGTGTGGAGTGAATATGACTGGATGAACCCTCCCTATCTCATTAATTACATGGGAAGAATCGGTACAAATAGAATTTCCACCTGAAAAACAGAGCCCGGTTTCAATTCCCCCTGTCTCCACACATTGTTGTCAGGCTCGCTCACCCACTTCCTCTGTCATCTAACCACCCAGCAGTAGGTCACACTCTTCTTGGCCACTGGGGCCAGGTCATTCAGTAGCAGCTGTAAGCACAGGTGTCCTCATGCCCCTATAATTCATGTGAACAGGTTTCTCGCTCTCTTACTCTCTTCCACTCTCTCTCATCTTCTGGAATAAGGTCACCAGATAGAAGGACTCTAGCCTTTTTTGACTGCCATGAAAATTTTCTCTGCCATCCAGCTGCCCAGGACTGAATCTTCACAAATCAATTCTGTCCATTCAGCTTCTGCTGGCTCACTGGCCGTTATGAGTTCACCAATTTTCTATAATTCAAAACTAATATTCTAAATTTCACAAAATTTACAGCAACTATTTTCTATCTTGGATCCCTGGAGAGTTAGTGAACCACAAGTGTGACGCGTAGGTTTGTTATGCCAACATGGCCACAGAAGATTGGTGGGTCTATTGTGACGGCACGGCCAATGAACACATGGGGTGAATTGAAGGGCAGAGATAGAAAGGTCTCAGCGAGTCCCACCCTCTCTCTTGCTTCCGGATCTTCGGACCAGAGAGCTGCCTTGTTAGTCCTGTGCCTCGACCTCCAAGCAACACTGCCCGTGGGACACCTAATCGTGGATTGTGTTGCTGTGAGTTGAGGAGCCTTCAAGCCCTACTTCACCACGCTCCTGGGATATACATCTCTTGAGCTGGGGACTGTTGGACTCTGTCATCTGCCTGACTGTTGGTGACCTGCTCTGCTGTTTGCTGCCTGTGACCAGATAGCCTGGATTGTTCTACAGAGGACTACTCAGCAGCCCTCAAGACTTGAAGGACTGCCAGTCTTCTAGTTGCCTCACGCAAGTGAGTTGCACCAAGCAATCTATATTGCTTTATAGATAGTTAACTGTTTCTTTCTTATCTTATATACCTTTCTTTATATATAAATATATAAAAAGAATTACTAGTGTCCTGATTTTTATTTCTCTAAGAGAACCCTGCCTGACACAACAAGGTTCAAATCCATCAGCAGCTCTGCAGGAGAAAGCTGTGGTAGTCTGCTTCCTTAAAGAATATAGCCTTGAATTCCTATGGAGCAGTTTGTCTTGTCCTGTGGGGTTGCTGTAAGTCAGACTCAATTCAATGGCAATGACTTTGGGGAGTGGAGGGTAGGTTATAACCTATACTTAAAAGTTATCCATTCATTGCATGCAGTTTGCTATGAGTTGAAATCTATTCAACATCACTTATCAACAATGAAATTTACTATAAACAGAAAGACTATAAGGAAAGAAGTACATCAGACCAGGCCTAGGAGAGGTCCCAGCAGCATGAAGCTCCCATCCACCTCATAGGTATATTGTATCCTGTCCTAAGCATGACTTTTTCCCAGTTATGTTAGTCTGTGTAGACTAGAGGAACAAATTTCAGAGACACGCATATGGATATAAGGAAAGGGTTTATATGTGAAAGAATGGAACACTGAGAAAGCATCCCAATCCAGTCCAGTTCAAAGTCATAAGTCTGATATTAGCCCATATGCCTGATACCAGTCTATAATGTCTCCTTCCGACTCAAGAAGTCACAGGTCAGTGGGTGCAGAATCCCGGCGCTGACAGTGGTCTCCCCCTGGCTCCTCACTTTGAGGGCTCAGGGTTCATCAACAGTATCCAGTGGTGGCAGAAGCAACTCATCGCTGGCAAGGGTCTCCATGTGGTCTCTCCACCTTCAGAGGTCTGGCTCCATCAGGACCACGCTGGGTGGCTTCTCTGGCTCCTCAGACGCTGCAATCTTGTCTTGTCCGTGATTAATTATCTCTGAAACTAACTCCCAACAACTGGGAAAGATAGCTTCTTATCTTCACAAGGGAAATATCGCGAAATTTCCAGAAGTCTCAGGAGAAAGCCATGCCCACATGGAGGCCTCATGGCTATCTCCAGATTAACAGGCTAGACTCCACCCCTACATTCCATCATAAACTTAACATAAGCACACGATTGCCACACCACTCATCTGTGAAACTCCAAAGACGGTTACAAGGTCTCTTCTTCATTGGAACCTGATGAATATTTGGGGCTTTAAGACTGGGACCTTCCTGCATAGTCATGATCAGTTGAGTCAAGTAATACACAGGATTGGGTGCATTGTGTCCCCCTTTTCCTGCAGCCTGTTGCTGAGGTCCTGTGTTGTTCCCAAACATTTGCATATGATTAAACGTTATCTGGCTATTTTCTAAAACAAGTGCCATGTTTGCTGACAAATATGAGCTATTTTCAGAAACCAGAGACAAGAGTCAAAGTCAAGTTCGTTTTGTCCCACAACTTAACTGCACTTCCTAGGCTGTGGCCTTTCAAAAACAGATCACCAAGATTTTCTTTGGAGGCAGCTCTGGGTGGGTTCAAATCATCATCAACCTTTCAGTAGGTAGTCTAGCTGTCAACCATTTGTGCCACTCAGGGAAATCAGAAGTGGGAAGAAGTGAGGAAATAACACTGATATATAGAAGTTGAGGAAGAGTGGGACCAGAGATAGGATCAGAGAAGTGCATAGGTCCTATGCCACAGGACCAACTCATGGGTGGTAAGTATCTCAGGTGAATTGTAAAAGCCATGTAAAGGCTTCAAGTAGCACCATGACAAGATTGGGATTCATAGCTTAGATGGATTGCTTCAGCAGTGGGTGGACTTGAATCAGAGAAAATGGTCAGAAAGCAGAACAAGAGAGGGTGATGTTACCTTTCCTTTAGAGTATTTCTCCAATATCACTTTATTTATTTATTGCCATTTCTGCTCTGTAGAATGCAAGTTCCATGAAAGCAGAGGCTACTCTTGTGTCCTACAGCCCTGGAGTAATGCCTGGCACACAAGAGATGCTCCATCAAGTATTGATTGAACAATGAGTTCACACACTAAATCAGTAATAGTAGACATAGAAGTGATACAGTTTTAAGAAATGAATTATGGGAGAGAGGGGAGGCAAAATTGCTATGAATATTAATTAAGCATGCCAGAGGAAGAACATATTTGTTTCATTTATTCAATAGAAATATTTAGAATGCCAACCATATGCAAAGAACTGAGCAAGGCCATGGAAATTTAGCAGTGAGTAAAGAGAGATTCACTCCTATCTGTCATGCTGTGTTGGACACTGAGCTGCTAACTGCAAGGTTGCTATTTCAGACCCACCAGAGAAAGCTGGGGCTGTCTGCCTCATATGATCAGTGTCAGACACACGCACACACACACATTCACACAGTTGCTATGAATCAGAATTGACTTGCTGGCAGTCAATTTGTTGTGAAATGTGGGGATCAGTGAGAGTTTTGCAGAGAACAATGTATTATCCTCAGTACCTAAGTATCTTGGTCACCAGGGTCTTTGTGTGCATTAAATACAACTAATAGTTTCTGGGGATTTTCCATGTGCGAAGCATTCACATGGATTATTTCATGCCATCTTATCAACAAAATAAATAGAATGATTATTCCCATTTTAAAGATCATAAAAGTGGAATAAGTAGCTGGTGGCAGAATAAAATTAACAATCTGAATCCTGTTAAATTCTAAAGTTCTAAAGCTAAAATAAAAATTCTAAAGTTCTTGCACCTGCTCATTACTTTAGCCTGTTCCTCTGTATGGACTATTCGCCCTTTCTCTGGGTTAGTTCAAGTACCTTCCAACAGAATCTATTTCCTTTACATCATTCTTCACTCCATTCCTTCCTCCACCAACATTATTTCTACCTTTCAGTTTCTACTTACCCTTTGTTTCATGAAGCCTTTACCAGCAACTTAACACAGTATTAGCTTTCTGAACCATCTATTGGTAGTCAAAGCAACAACAACAACAACAAAAATAACTATCACATATCTGCCACTGAATGAATTTTGACTCATGGACACCTCCTGTATTAGAAAGTAGGGTTGAGCTCCATAGCATTTTCTTGATTGCAAATTTCATGCAAGAAGATCACCAGGCCTTTCTCCCTCAACACAGCTGAATGGGTTTGTACTGCCAAACTTTGGGTTAGCAGCTGAATGCAAACCACATGCATCACAGACAGCAATTTAACCGAGGCTTGGTTGCATAGCTGTTTCTTGTACATTGACTTTGTGGAGATGGGTCTTCTCTGATAAGACATCACAAACTGGCACATAACATTTTCTGTATTTCATGCAGTATCAGTTAGGAAAAAACCCCAAACGGACGAAATCTTAGTTGTTGTAATAGCATTGATTTCTTTCTCTGCAAGGTTGAAGTTTTTTATTCGATCCCGAATCATATTCATAAGAAATCCTGGTAGAATTCTGGGTTGGTCATTGGGCTGCGAGCCTCTAAGTCGGCAATTCGAACCCACCATCCACCCTAGGGTCTCCCAGGAACGTTAGAGAGTCTCACTATGAGTTGAAATCAAGTAGATGGCAGTGAGGTTTTTGTGTGTGTGTGTGTCGTTTTGATAATATTTTTAAGCCTCAAAAGAGGAAACCCTGGGTTGTACAGTGAAACCCAAGAACACAGTTTCTCCAAGAAGAAGAGACTATCTGGGCTGCCACTGGCCTCCAAGAAAGGCTGAGGCCGATGGTGGGAGAGAGGACACCTGACTGAGTGGCTGCCTTCCAGAGCCTGTATTGATGTGCCAACTTACCCAGGACCAGGAGTAATGTCCACAGCAGCATGAAGATCTGGCCCAGGATGACTCCAGAAGAAAAGTGTCCTCAGGATAACAAGCGTGGCTTTGATCTTGCAGTCAGATTATCATACATGTGAAGCTACGAGGAACAGCTTCAAAAAACTGTCCTTTGAAAAGAGCCAGATGTATCACTAATTGAGAAAAGGGAAGTGGGAGTGCCCTTCTTGAACTACACATCACATTTTCCTGCCCTCTCACCAATGTGAGAAAATGTATGCCAGGGTGTTTAAAAAGCGCATCTCCTACATCGCGACTGCTGGGAAATTACCTTGCCCAGAAGATGTGAAGAGAATTATACAAGGATGTTCATTGAAGGATCATTCATACTCGCCTAAACACCCCTAGAACCAACCTAAGACTATAGAAATGTAACTGTTAGAAATATTTCAATGTATCCATACGATGACATGCAATGTAGTCAGCAACAAGAAGGTGGAGCATGTGGATTCTGGGCCCCCACTTAACTCTAGCCCTAATTCAAAAAGAGTTAGCTTTGATAACATGGCCCAACTCAATGCTCATCTTCATGAAATGATCACTGAAGATAAGGGTGCTACAGCAAAGTGTGGTAAAGAAAGCAGATGGTGCCCAGCTATCAATCAGGATAGTGTCTGGGGTCTTCAAGGCTTGTTTTCAAACAAGAATCCGTCTAAGCAAGGAGTCAACTAAGTCCACATAGTAGAAGCGCACAAGCCTGTGTGATCTAAACATGACAAAAACAAAACCCAAATATGATGGAGGGAGAAGGATCAGAGCTTAAGTTGTGAGCACTCAACTTTTAGAGGCTATGGAGGACAGTGGAAGCCTAAATCCCATCTGCAGAGTAGTCAGTCAGATTAAGCATCAGGCAGACACCCTCTACCTGTAGGCAAGGGACTCAAACAACTTTACTATCTCAGAGATCACTGCAAACTTGATTATACCGAATCCAACTTTGTACTTGATCAGTTGACCTCCCTCTCAACCCAACCTGAATTTATTCTAGGCTCAAGCATTTCTCGATTGTTCCATGACAAAAATGTCTAGCCTGGCTTTTAAAAGATTGATGGTGATCTTTTCTTTCTTGCTCTTTATTTGTATTTTTACCTTTGTTTTATAATTTTAGTCTTGGCATTAATGATTTTTGTTTCTGCTACATTTCCCAGTTTGTGAAACACAGGAAAAGTAGATGTGTAGAGATAATAAACTGATGCAATGGTTTATTTGAGATGTGGGCATTGAGGTTTAGGAGATAAGGAGGATGAGTGGATTTGGGGATAAAACATTGAATGTGAGAGAGGGGAGGGAGCACTGGAAATGAGTGATAATGTATATACAACTTATTTTAAAGCTACTTAACCATTACAGTGCATGATATGTGAGTATTATACCAAGGGAATAGGGAAAAAAGAAACCAAGTGTCAACAAAACAAGAGAAGGAGAAAGGATTATTGCATAGGAGGCATTAAGTTTATGTGAATGGTGGTGAAATACTTTGGAAAAGGATACCAATAATGGTTGTACAATCCAGAGAGTATAATCATTGATCCTGAATTATGCAAGTAGAAGTGGAATTGGAGAATGTCATGGTGTGTATATTTTTGCCACAATTAGAAAAATAATTTCATGAATAACTATGACTACAAGAAGATGCAAATGTTCTAGAATTGAATATGGTAACAATTGTACAACTCTCCTTGATATAATTGAATTATTGAACTGTATGACATGTGCTTGAAGTGCTAATAAAACTGATAAAAAATTTAAAAATATAAAATTAACTCCAGTCACAGTGACATCTTATATGTCAGGGAAGCACTGTGCCCCATGGAATTTTCAAGAACAACCATTTACTTTTGGAAAGTTCACCAGGCCTTTCTTCTGAGATGTCTCCGGATGGATTTGAATTGCTAACTATTTTGAGTTATATATATGTATATATGTATATACACACATATAACAGTTAGAGATTGGTTCTTATAGTGTTATTAATTTTGGGTGTATATATAAAGAGTAGAATATATAGATGTGTAGATATACTGCTATGGATTTTTTTTCATTTGAAGGAACTGTAGGTGATAAAGAGACATTTCTTTCATTTATGTCTTCCTTTGCAGTCTGTATCTTTAAGGTTATCATGTGAATGTATTGCTTTTGTGATTTTTTAAAAGTCAAGTTTTCATTGTGACTGAGTAGTAAATAACTGTCTTAAATGTTAGTCACCAGTAAAAGCACAAATATCCTTCTTTCAAAAAGTTTTCCCACCTTTTCTTTCTGGGTCTAGATCTTGATCTTCCTAAGGGCACATTAAATATCTATAAGTGCACATCATTCTAGATATATTATAGCTCATGTATTCACTTACAGCCCAAGACAAGGAAAATATATCTCCTTATCTATGCCCCAAACAAGTTGGATATAGATCTCTTTCAGAATGAGCCAGATTGAAAATAGAGATTAATTTTTCTCAGGTCAGCAAGAGAACCTCAGAGGGAATGGAGAGCCTCTAACACACGCCGTTTGGAGCCAATATGGGCAGCAGGGCATTGAAAACTTTTCTATGAGTATATATCTTTTGGTATATGTGTGCAGTGTTTTGTCCTCCATATACTGAGAGGTGGAATTTCTGAACTACAAACTATACACATATTCAGTTTAGAGGGTACTACTGAATTATTTTCCAAAATGGTTGTAACCAATTCACATACTATAAGAGAGGCTGCATTGCTCTGAATGTCTTTCTGTTAACTGTACTGTCATTCTTTAAATTTTAGTAGGTTGAATTATGAAACTGAGCGCCTTTTTTGTTCTAGTGATGTAGATAGTTTTTCTAATGCAAAATGTCTGTTAAAATCTATTTCCTTCTTTTTCTACTAGCTTTTCAGTGTTCTCTTTTGTAGTTCTTTTAAAATTCTGCTCAGGAATACTTCGTTGGATGCATGTAGTATAGGTGGTTTTCTGTAGTCTGTGGCTATCTTTTCACTTATTGATAGTCCTTTTGGGTGACCACCTTTCTAATTTTAATTACCAGCCATTTCCTTGATGGTTAAAGTTTTTTCTACCCCTTCTGAGAAATTTCCCTCCTAGGCCATAATAATATTTTCCTTTGCTGTCTTTGAAATATTTATTTATTTTACCCTTTATTCCATATTTATAATCTCCTTGGAGTTGATTGCAGGTATAGCATAAAGGTTGGTATTCACATTTAATGTACCTATAGATAGTCAATTTGCCCAGCCCTATTGAATGGGAGGGAGTGACACATGGCTGAAACAACAGGCTCAAAATATAACACTCTTGAGGATGTCATAGGACCAGGCAGCATGTGTTTGATTGTTTTTGTACAAGGGGTCACTACGAGTGCTGAAACCTACTTGTCAGTACTGAACAACAACAATTTATTGAAAATCAAATTTCCCCTTAGTATGGTGCAATTTTTCCTTTGTCATAGGTAAGAAATTACAAAAAACTGTTTCTGGAAACTCTTGTTTTCCTGAGTCTATTTGTCTTTCCTCATGTCAATGACACACTGTCTGAATTGCTCTTGCTTTATAGTTTAGTTTTATTTTCTAGGAGATTAAATCATAATATGTTGTTCTGCCACAAAATTATTTTGACTAATTTTGGTCCTGTATTTTTCCAAACATTGAAAAATCAATTTGTCAGTTTTTCCCAAAAGAATCAGCTGAATTTGTATTAATAAAAATTGTATTGAATCTTTAAGTTAATTTACATCAGTTAATATGTTTATATATTATATATATTCTTCCTATCCAACAGCATAAGGTCTGTTGGATGTTCTCTGTTTTTTATATAGTTTCCTCTTTAGAAACTGCTTCTTTTATTAGGCTTATTCCCAAGTATTTTGGGTGTTTTCTGTAAATGGTAGTGTTAAAAAAACTTCCCTCAATGTCTATTATTAGTATAGAAGCATTATGTCTTTTTTGGTAAATTGACCTTCAATCTAACATAAATGGTTCAAATTACTTATTAATTCTGTTAGGTTATCATCGAGTTACTTTGGGTTTTATGCAATCATACTGATTGTAGACAATGATTATCATCAAGTCTGTGCTGACTCATGGAGACCCAAAGCCGAGAAGAGAGATGCCTTTGTGGGTTTCCAAAGCTGTATCTTTTTACAAGAATAGAAAGTCTCTTCTTTCTCCCTTGGTCGTTTCAAACTGTCGATCAATTTGCAACCCACTATACCACTAGAGCTCCTTACAAATCATGATAGTTATATCCATTTCTTTGCCCCGATTCATTGCACCAGCAAAGACCTCAACCACGAAGTTGAGTCGAAGTGGTCGTACCTGGCATTTTTGTCTTAATTCTGATCTCAGGAAGAAAGCTCAATACGTTACCACTAAGTAGAACGTTTTTTGTCAGTGTTTTTGTAGATCCTCTCCAATAGACCAAGTAAGTTTTCTTTTATTTGTGATTTATTGAGTTGTTTATTTCCAACAAGTGAATATTAAATTTCATTAAGCATTTCTTTTAAACTCGTTCACATAATCATGATTCCTATGTTTTATTTTGCTCATAAGACAAATGTCATCGATCATTTTACAAATGTAAAACCAACTCTGCATTTCAGCTTGGTTGTGATGTTATTATTCTTATTATATTTTACTGGATTTGATTTGCAATTTAGTTTAGGATTTTGTGTTTATTCATAAGAAAATTTGCTAATAATTTTTCTCTCTTGTTGGGTTTTCTCTTTCTCTATTCTTGAAAGCTTGTGTGAGATTGATATTTCTACCCCTTAAAGGTTCAGAAAACGTTTCCTGGTGAAGGACTTTGGTTCTAGAGTTGTCTCTATTGAAGTAGGAATTGACTCATTCAGATTTGACTTTTAAATTTTACATTAAGCAAAAAAAAATTTATAGTAAGCTTTTCATGCACTTTATTTGTTGAGCCAGTTTGGGAATGGTGTATATTTTTAGGAATTTGTGCATCTATTATTTTTAAACCTACTGACATATCATTTATAATGTCACAATCATTTATAAATTTATAAAATTTATGTTATTTTTAAAGAAGAATCTGTGGGTACATCAGTGACATTCCCATTTTTAATATTGATAATTTATATCCTCCTTTTTTCTTTAATATATGCTAATTTCCTGTTTCATTAATTTTTTACTTTCTTCTCTGTCATTTCTTCAATCTCATTTCTTTGGAATAAATTTGTTAGAAATATCGTAAAATGATTTTTTATATCTTTGATCTTATGATTTTTTTTCTTTTCTAAAGTGTGCATCTATAATAGACATTTTGCTCTAAGTGTCATATAACTGAAACGTGCAAGTTTGGCATGTCATATATTTGTGATTCTTTTATTCAGAATGTTATTTAATATAATTGTTAATGGGAAACTTAATTTAATAATTAATGAACATTTATTGGGCCTGTGGGTTATTTTTTTTAATTAAAAAATATTTTATTTTATTTATTTATTCTTTTAGGACATCACTGCCCTGGTGGTGGGAGTAGGAGGCCCATCCTTTGCCCCTATGGAGCTGGAATTGAACCTCCATCCCAGTGGGCCGCAGTCCCGTGCACAACCACTATGCCACCAGGGCTCAGCCCACCTGTGGGTTATTTTTAAGTGTATTATTTCACTTCTTAACATTTAAAGATTTCCTTTCCTTTGCTATTAATTTATAATTAAATTTCACTGTGGTCCAAAAGCATGTTTATGATTTTAATCTTTTGATATTTACTTTATGAACTAGCCTATGGTCAAATTTTATAGCTATTCTGTTTTATTTTTAAAATTTGTACCATGCAAATATCAAAGCAATGTTTCGTTCATCAATTAGATTGGATTTTTTGTGCTACTCAAGTATTATATGTTCTTTTTTGTTTCGTATTCTGATGCTGACATTTCCCACTGTGATTAGTCTATCTATTCTTTATTTTTGTGAATTTAAAAATTTTTTGAAGTTTTTTATTGAGTGCATACAAATGTAGACATTTCTTCCTGCTGATCTATTTACTGTTATTGGAGCTCGCTCTCTCTACCTATCTTCCTGTCTTAGGTTAGATTATCTAGAGAAGCAAAACCATGATTTCATATGTATACATGCTAGCATATGTATATACATTAAGATGCTTGTATATTTATATATAAAAAGAAATTCATGTCGAGAAAATGCCTCTCATGGTTATAGAAATGAGGAAGTCCAAGTTCAGGCGGGCGGGTGCCAAATCTGTGGGTTAGATATTAAGCTGTAGACTTTTCCTGACTCTTCTAGCTGTAGGAGTTCAGTGTTGGCTGGAAAGCCACAGGCTGGTGGCTGAGTAAAGGGATAAATCCCAGATTGATAAATCAGATGACAGGTTAAGGATGACTCCCAGGCTTAGCAAGTTATATGACAGGCTACTGACTCTAGTCCAAGGAGCTAGATGCAGGATCCAGATCCAGCCAAAATCAAGCAAGACTTTCCATGGTATCTACTTTACATTGGAATCAGATTATAACACACACCCCCATCTGGGTAATTAATCACATGAGTGCTATGACCTGAATAAGGATGTTGCATTCTACCACTATAGAGGCTTTCAACTAACAGGTTGTCATTTCATTGTATTGGCTTAAGTCATGGTGGGATTACTAAGTATGGACTACCACACTCTTAAGAATCCAGGCCCAGTCAAATTGACACAAAAGCTTAACTATCATATTTCCTTTAGTACTGCATTGGAGGAGCCTAATCCACATTCGAGTCTGACTTTGGATCTGATCATGTGTTTTAAAGCTGAGTGCCATGTGTGATTAAATGAGTATTTGGTCATCTCTGAAAAGTATTTGGTTTATTTTTCAAATACCAAAAAGCAAACCAAGCCTACTGCCATTGAGTCAATCCTGGATCATAGTGAGACCCTGTAGGACTGAGAAAAACTGCCCCATAAAGTTACAGAAATAGATGGTCACCTCTTTTCCTCGTCGAGTCACCGGTGAGTTCCAACTGCTGGCCTTTGAGGTAGCAGCCAAGTGTTTTAACCACTGCTCCACAAGGGCTCTGTATTTGAAAGGATTATAAGTCTTGGTGGCCAGAAAGTGGGCCGTCTCTTAAGATAACCACCCACAAAAAAGAATCCATTGCCACCTCGTCAGTTTCTACTCATGCTGTTGCTGGGTACTCCTGCGTTGGTTGCAACTAAGAGCAATGACTCCTGTGCACAGCAGAGTCACATGATGCTCTGTCCTGTGACATTCTCACAATTATCTTTTGCTTATACCCAATTGTTGCAGATACTGTGCCAATACATCTTTTTTTTTCTTTTGCCAATTCATCTTGTTTTGCGAGGGCACTCAAGATGAAGAGGAAGAATGTGTGTTCAGCCACATTCCCATGCTAGTCTCACTTCTTGTTGGAGGCATTCACAGGCCTGACCACATTTGGCCTGGTTAAACAGCTGAATCTAGCCCTTCTATAGAATCTTTGCTGTTTTGAGTTCCACATTTGAGAAATTTCCTATGCATCAATGGATGATTGATTTGGACTTCTTTTTTTTTGAATATCCATTTTGCCAATAAGTAATAATATATCCCTAGTAATTAATCTGTCTTGAAGTTTATTTTGTTTATTAGAGCAAACTTACTAATCATATTAGGTAAATCTACATCCATAATAGTTATTGCTTATCTGAGGGCCTGATTCTTGTTTGTGTATGTGTGTCTCCGTTTTATTTCATTTTTTTCTATTTTTAGCACATCCATTTCTCTTGACTTCTATTGCGTGATTATTACAATGTACCAGAGACTTTTATTGCTTCACAGCATTGTTGGGTGAGCATTAGATTGCTCACGGGAAGCACTAAATTAATCAGATTCTACCAATAGCAGTGGGTTTGATTTGGGTCTTTTAACAGCCTTAGAGGGGTTCCTGGGTGGTTTATAAAAGCAGTGTTTGCAATTCAAATCCTTTTAGCGCCTCCTCATAGCACCTCTGTTGGTCTTGGTCTTGGTCATCTACTTTTGAAAGATCATAGTCATTGAAAATGGGTTTGCCATGAGTTGCAATGGACTGACAAGTCGTTTGGATTATTCTTTTTACGTATCTTTAGCGATAGTTGTGCTACCAGATCTGTTCTGTAGGCTATGAGTAGTAGAGGTGTGTTCTCTGTGCAGGATGAAGTTTATCAAAGCAAGTGTGATCTGTTCATTCAATCTCTTCCCCATAGGGTCATATGTTCCATATAGGGCACCTGCATAACGGAGCCTATGTCAGCCTGGGTCTCTAAAAAAACAGAAGCAGAGTCTGCTACCCACACATGTTGGACATGTAGCTTGGATTAAAAATAAATTTGTATGACTTGAGTCACTCAAGTTTTGAAGCTTGTGACCACAATACAAACTAGTTTCTTGTGACTAAAACAATTCTGCCTATGCAATTATAAATAATTGGGGTTTTTCCCTCCCAGTCTTCCTGGAAATTATGTTAGTCGTCTTCATTAAATGTGAATTTAACTAGAAGCATTCAGTTATTATCATATTAAGGATATATTTTTCTGCTTTCATTTGTGTATATTCTAGACTATTTCAATTGCTTGAATAGGGTGATTTAACACTAGAACTTATACTCTGTGATTTTGACTGTGTTTTAAAGGGTTGCTTCTCTGTAACTGTCTAAATTTTTAGGGTGACCATTGATCATCTTAGATTCTGTTAGTCAATTCTGGCTTTTATTTTCTGGCATTTATTCATTGCCTTTCTTATCTTCACATA